>JAOTOL010001553.1:757500-907500 GCA_034440575.1 Imbricaverruca yamaguchii | reverse complement strand
GCACCAAAAGTATACAAAGTTCTGCCCTTGCACGTGTGTGTGGGGGAGGGTTAGCCAGTTATTTGGACCTGGGGGCGCGCATTAATATTACCTGTTACTCTCTTATGCAAACGGAAATGTTCAGAAAAGAGCGGCATTCTGGGCGCGACTTCCAAGCGCCTTGCTCCTCGGTCGTCGTTCGGGACGGTTTTCAAGTGACACCAGCTGCACGGACTCCACTGGCTGCGGCAGCCGGCAGTTAGCCGCGGTAGCGGGCAGGTAGCCGCGGTAGCGGGCAGGTAGCCGCTGCTGCCGTAGCCTGTGTGTAGACTGCATCACTGGCTGCGGTAGCCGGCAGTTAGCCGCGGTAGCGGGCAGGTAGCCGCTGCTGTCGTAGCCTGTGTGTAGACTGCACCACTGGCTGCGGCAGCCGGCAGTTAGCCGCGGTAGCGGGCAGGTAGCCGCTGCTGCCGTAGCCTGTGTGTAGACTGCATCACTGACTGCGGTAGCCAGTACCCGACAGGACCGCACCGACATCGAGATCCGCTCGTGGGTGTGACGCAATAACGGGCCGCGTTCCAGCCAATCGCCGGCATATCATGCACGGCGACCGGCCCGTCCTTCCGATTATGCACGCCAGCGACCATCGAATGTGTCGCGGCGCTCAAAGTATGCAAATCCGCGCCGGCCGCGCCGACGCGCTTCGCGCTGCGCGCTGACGTCATATCGTGCGGTGTGACGTCACACCGCGCTCTCACGCCGGCGTGCCCCCGCCGTCCGCGGCCGGTCCCGTCGCCGACGGGCCCACCGGCGAGCCGCGGACGCACGAGTCCGTCTGCGGCCAGTGTGACCGCCGTCGGTGGGCTTCACCTAGGGTGCGGCTGCGGGCGGGGTGGCGAGATGGATGTATCCCCAGTAGCCGGGCAGCACGCCGCCAGGCATGGAAGCCAGTGCAGGTCACGTCGAGCCGAATGGCGTACAAGTCGCACGACGAGCTTAAGCCGATCAGCAGACGCGGACCTGTGGATTATTGGTGGCATGCTCTCGGCACGAAGCCCGGCCAGCAAGCCCGAACATTTGCGGCTAGTATTGATTGAAGAATTACGCGTACATCAGGCGTCGCGGTAGCTTAGTCGGTGGCCAGATCGTGTGTTCGAATCCCTTGATTGATTATTTTGGCTTAAGGGCGCGCCGACTGCGAGGTCATTTAGCGCCCATATAGCCCATTTAGCGTGTTCGAATCCCGGAAGCGACCGAATTATCGAGTCCACTCGCGATGAATCTGCGTGAGAGGTTGGCGAAGCTATATGGCACAGCAGTCGAACGCATCATAGTAGCACTCAATGTTCTTCTTCTCTTGAAGGCCTAAAAGATCCAAATAATTAAATAACAAACTAGTCGCAGAGAACCGTTGGTTTTACGACACATCGACTGTTGAGTCATGTAACGTCGCCAATCTTTCACGCCGATTGGTCGCAGGCGAAGAGTAGCGACAGGTGAGACTTGAACCCATAACCTTTCGATTGTGAGACGAGCAACTTACCCCTAGGCTACTCGTCCCCGTAGTCGCAGAGAACCATTTTCCAAATTCTCAACTGGCTGTTTATAGATCTTTTATTCAGTGGTAAATACGTTCAATTCAAAAACGAGCCGGTGACCTTTTCAGCAACTGTGACAGCCCAGCTAAATAGTCGCCGAGCACATCCTCATTTATTACGTATTCAAATCAGCAGAAACGAAGAGAACTTCTCCACCAACTTCTCCGAACATTGCTTTATTAAGTTGATGGAATTGCATGCTAAAAGTTCACATGAAAGGTGCACGCTGTGCCGGCTTTAATGGACGCCGATTCTGACAACAGCAACGACATCCGAGGTATTTGCATGCACGCAAGTACCGCATATGTCACAGCTGTCTATGCATGCAAATTCGCCACACACGTGAAAGCGACTGTCACCGTGTCTGAATACAGGGCTGATGTCGCATGTTGTTTGCCGAGCATTTGTCCTTTGTATGCTGGGGCCGTGACCATTGGACACACAGCGACGATGAAAAGCCAACGAGATAATTGCGCTTAATTACGATGGAGCGGACATGGTTTGACGCATTTCGTGCTCCGTGGCTGAATGCTGCCTTTACACACGGCGATGAAAGGCTTCGACGGGAAATGTGTAAACGGAAACGCAATGCTGTTTGAAGTATGTCTGAAGTCAATACAAACCAAACTATCATATAGTACATTGCCGACAGGCCTGGAAGCCGAAACCGACTGGCTTTGCACGGCGTCACAAGCCGAAACCGACTGGCTGGAACTAGTGAAGTAGTCGGGAGAGGCAAATGGGCAGCCAGTCTGGTGAGTTCTCGAGTCCTGTGAAATAGGGGGTGGGGGCTTTGGAAACGGAAGTGTCCGAAGTCAGAAGTGCTTTGGAGATGTGGAGGTGGAAAAGAAGGGTAGGGTCCTCTTCAGATGACTGCCTTCCCTGAACCAAATCCTGGCTACGTCACTGGCTTAAACCATCACGAAGGGGATCTAGTTAGTTATCAGTTAGATATTTTGGTCGTGCGTCGACAACTATGGCAATATTGCGCCATAACTCATGATAGTCGTCGAAACACGGTTGGAGAAAGCATGAAGCCTCAGATTCGGAGAACAAACAGGGTCGAAAAGGGATGGGAGGAGTCCAGATTCGGTAAACAAACAGGACAGGGAATGTATGGGAGGGGATCCAGGCTGGCAGACAACCCGCAGGGAGATGCGATGGGAGAATGGTCGGTGCGCGCCCTTGCTCCACTGCGACGTGTGGATGCGAGAGGACTTGCTGCGTGCCCGTCTGTCTGCGACGCGATCGCTTTCGTCTGCGGGGGTTGGGTGTGTTGTGTGTGTGTGTGTTGTGTGTGTGTGTTGTGTGTGTGTCCGGCCGTCGGTGTGTGTGTGTGTGTGTGTGTGTGTGTGTGTGTGTGTGTGTGTGTGTGTGTGTGTGTGTGTGTGTGTGTGTGTGTGTGTGTGTGTGTGTGTGTGTGTGTGTGTGTGTGTGTGTGTGTGTGTGTTGTGTGTGTGGGTGGGGGGGTGTTGGTTGTGTTGTGTGTTGTGTGTGTGTTGTGTTGTTGGTTGTGTGTGTGTGTGTGTGTGTGTGTTGTGTGTTGTGTTGTGTGTTGGGGGTTTGTTGTGGGTGTGGGGTGTGTGTGTTCTGTGTGTGTCGTGTTTTGTGTCGGTTGTGTTTTGTGTTTGTGTGTTTTGTTGTTTTTTTTGTTTGTGTGTTGTTTTGTTGTGTGTGTGTGTTTGTTTTGTGTGTGTTGTGTTGTGTGTGTTGTGGTGTGTGTTGGTGTGTTGTGTTGTGTGTGTGTTGTGTGTGTGTTGTGTGTTGTGTGTGTGTGTGTGTGTGTGTTGTGTGTGTGTGTGTGTGTTGTGTGTGTGTGTGTGTGTTGTGTGTGTTGTGTGTGTGTTGTGTGTGTGTTGTGTGTGTGTGTGTGTGTGCTGTGTGTGTGTCTGTGTGTGTTGTGTGTTGTGTTGTGTGTGTGTTGTGTGTCTGTGTGTGTTGTGTCTGTGTTGTGTGTGTTGTGTGTCTGTGTTGTGTGTGTTGTGTCTGTGTGTGTGTTGTGTGTGTGTGTGTGTGTGTGTGTGTGTGTCTGTGTGTGTGTGTTGTGTGTGTGTGTGTGTGTGTGTGTGTTGTGTGTGTGTGTGTGTGTGTGTGTGTGTGTGTGTGTGTGTGTGTGTTGTGTGTGTGTTGTGTGTGTGTTGTGTGTTGTGTGTTGTGTGTTGTGTGTTGTGTGTGTCTGTGTTGTGTCTGTGTGTTGTTGTGTGTGTCTGTGTGTTGTGTGTCTGTGTGTCTGTGTGTCTGTGTGTTGTGTGTCTGTGTGTTGTGTGTCTGTGTGTTGTGTGTCCGTGTGTTGTGTGTTGTGTGTTGTGTTGTGTCTGTGTGTTGTGTGTGTGTCTGTGTGTGTGTGTTGTGTGTCTGTGTGTGTCTGTGTGTTGCGTGTGTGCGTTGTGTCTGTGTCTGTGTCTGTGTCTGTGTTGTGTTGTGTTGTGTGTGTCTGTGTGTGTTGTGTTGTGTTGTGTGTGTTGTGTGTGTTGTGTGTGTGTGTGTGTTGTGTGTGTTGTGTGTGTTGTGTGTGTTGTGTGTGTTGTGTGTGTTGTGTGTTGTGTGTGTGTTGTGTTGTGTGTGTTGTGTGTGTGTGTGTGTGTGTGTGTGTGTGTGTGTGTGTGTGTGTGTGTGTGTGTGTGTGTGTGTGTGTGTGTGTGTGTGTGTGTGTGTGTGTGTGTGTGTGTGTGTGTGTGTGTGTGTGTGTGTGTGTGTGTGTGTGTGTGTGTGTGTGTGTGTGTGTGTGTGTGTGTGTGTGTGTGTGTGTGTGTGTGTGTGTGTGTGTGTGTGTGTGTGTGTGTGTGTGTGTGTGTGTGTGTGTGTGTGTGTGTGTGTGTGTGTGTGTGTGTGTGTGTGTGTGTGTGTGTGTGTGTGTGTGTGTGTGTGTGTGTGTGTCTGTTTGTATGCGCGTGTGCGTGCCCTCGTCACGATACCATCAGCGGCCGCCGGCCGGCCGGAGAAAGTACGACCGCCAGTCAGCGCATCCAAGGCGAGGGCGAGGGCGACGGCTAGGGCTAGGGCGACGGCTAGGGCTAGGGCGAGGGCTAGGGCTAGGGCGAGGGCGATGGCGAGAGCGAGGGCGAGAGCGAGAGTGAGGGCAAGGGCGAGAGCGAAGGCAAGGGCGAGGGGGCGGGGCGGGGCGGGGGGGGCGAGGGCGAGGGCGAGGGTTAGGGCGAGGGCGAAGGCGAGGACTAGGACTAGGGCGAGGGCTAGGTCGAGGGCGAGGGTGAGGACGAACGACAGGGAAATGGGGCGGCCGACCAGGACGGGTCTCCCACCGTCCGAGTGGTGTGTCGACCCGACAGGTCTCGGGTGGACTGATCACCAAGTGGACTACAATTCCGGGTGAGGTCTTAGGTCGGCGACCCGAAGCGTCGCACCGAGCCCATGTGCCGGCGGGATGATCTGCCGTTACCTGTGGTCTGTGGTCAATCGGTGACCTAAAGTGACCCCCGCACCGACCGTGACCTGATCTGAAGTCGGTCGGTGACCCGCTGCGCCATCATGCACGACCTTAACTAAAGCCAGGTCACGACCCGACCTGAGGTCAGGTCACGCACCGGTCGCCGCTCGCCTGGACCACCCATGTCACCAAACTATTTCTGACGATTCCACAGACTTCTGGGGTGCAGCTCAGCCCACAAAACCACTCCCACTGCCACCGTCAACACTCCTTTCACCAGCAGCAGTCACACCCATACCCCCACCTCCCACCCCCTCATCCGGCCCGGACCAGGCCAGCTGCGTTTTGAACCCGAATCGGGACGTGCCTCACCGGTAATGGCCCCCCGGGTATACGTCATCAAACATCTCAGCTTGTTGATACCTCGCTCAATTACAACTGGCCGCGGCGCCAGGAAGCGGAAGCGTCGCACGTGTCACGTGACTCGTGGAGCGTCGCACGTGCCACGTGCCACACGTGGAGCGTCGCACGTGCCACGTGACACACGTGGAGCGTCGCACGTGTCACGTGACACATGTCCTCCGACGTGGTCTGCTCGATCGTCCCGCGCACGTGGCGCGCTCACGCACGTGGGAGCTGAGCGTACCACGGGGCCACCGTCCAGGGCGGGTCTGGGCCGCACTATCCGCCTGTCGAGCTGACACACTTTGACATCAGCGTAAGAGGCGTGGGGGTACGGAAGCGTCGAAAGAACTCACAACGGCGGAAGGGATGACATGACGCTTTAGTGGGGATAATTAAGTTCGTTCTGCCAGCGCACCGTTCTTTAGCCGTTAAACGACAGCAATTATTTGGCCAAGCCGTCACTCCAGCCGGTCGCGTCAAATTGTGGCAGTTTCGCAAGTGCCGCTAACTGGTGCGGGTGGGCGGGGGGGGGGGGGCCGAGCGCGCCCATGACAGCGACATGACCGACACGACCCACCCTGGTCGGGTGGTGACCTGCAGAATGTGCGTCCGGAGCACTGCAGCGCCATCGACAGAGGCTCTGTACCACTCATCGCCGCCAGCCGTCCACCACTTTTGCCATCTCCACTGCAGCGCCCAGGTCAATTTGTGTGTTTAACATTTTGGGCGCGTCAGCTTCCTCAAGTGTGCTTCGCCTATAACGAAGTAGTAAGGTACGTTGACCTAGCAACCCATCACTCCCAAGAATGCCACTTCAATAATTACTTAACACCAGTGCACTGCCCAGAAAGAACACTTTACTATCCCCAAACATGGCCGTCTCTAAATAACACTGCATGTCCCTTTGTGACCACCAGTCACATTCTCGGGGGTTTATCAGAACGTCTAAGGATTCTGAGCATCGAATAGTGCAAAGCTTCTAAAATCCTCTAAAGTTCAATTCCTCTAATGGTTCAAAACCACTAATTGGCGGAAGCTTCCTTCTGTTGGGGATGTTCAAACTTCTAACGCATCGAAGCAACTAACAGTTCAAAACCCCTAAAACGATCAAATCTCCGAACGTTCAAATCAACTAAATGTCCATTAAACGGTTCAAAATTACTACTGTATCAAAATATCTAGAGTTCAAAGACTCAAAGCGTTCAAAACATATAATGTTCAAAACCTTTTTGGTTTAGAAACCGTAATGTACAAAATATCTAAGGGTTCAAAACCTCTAAACCTTGGGGAGTAATGCGAATTCAAATCGTCTAAATCAAGAACTATGGTAAAACCGGTGACTGCGCGTGAAGCGCTCGGTGCCGTCGTTGGGCAGGTGAATGTTATTACGGTTGAATTGCGTATGTGGGAAGGAAAAGTGTGAGGTTCGTATGCGAAAACTTGGACAGAAAATGTTTGCTTGGATTGTATCACACCCTTCGGAGCAAAATCGCACTTCTTCAATGCAAAAACTTCTTGATTGGTGGTTTTGAACACGTTAGCGGTTTTGAACGCGTTTGCTTTAGACGGCATGAACCCTTGTCGTATCTGTGAATTGGATGTTTTGATACCTTCGAGGTTTTGAACACCTAAGGGATTTTATCGTTTGTGCTTTTGAGTCTTTAGATGCTTTGATAGCTGGAGATTTTGAACGGTTAGAGGTTTTGAAGATTAGAAGTTCTGAACTTCCAAATACGGAATCAAATCTCTCGTAGCCGTTAGAGGCTACGCACATTAGAGGTGTTCCTATAGACCCACACTCGCCTATCAGCACACATTTGTTGCAGCGATACCCAACAGTCTCAACACACTTCCGGTGGCAATTCCCTCCATCGTCAGGACACTGTCCAGGAAGCTCGCCGCTCTTCTACAAAAACAAACTGAGTTGGCTAAGTCAATCATGCACGTTCATCCACCCGAGCCGTCCCACTTCTGTACAGCCTTAGCCCTGGACTGGTGCGGGGTGTTGAATCAGCTAGACATTCCCGGCCAAAACGGCATCAACTGACTTTCGCCCATCAGACGCATGCATTACCTGGGTGGTTTCAGATCTCGAATGCGACGGGCAAGGCGCTCGGAAAGAAGTTGCGGGACGATCTGGCAGGAGAGGGCAAATCTAGTGTACAAATTATTACATTTCTTCATAATAAATGTGGGCCATTCTCTTCTATACATGTGAGCAAATTCGTGCTCCACTCGTTCCAGGATCCATGCCTGACTAAACGGGATGACCGAAGCACGTTGGAAGATGACGTGCTTACTTTTTACTGCCGGTGTCATTGCAACACAGCATAATTCGGGCTTAGCTGATTATACCAGGCGTGTTTGATGTCTGTCTGAATATGCACCACGTCATGCGACATTTCACAGGCCTGACATTATCGTTTGTTACACGGGACACAAGCGAGCCACCAGGGCTGACATTGGCGTTTGTTACACGGGACACAAGCGAGGCACTAGGGCTGACATTGGCGTTTGTTACTCGGGACACAAGCGAGACACTAGGGCTGACATTGGCGTTTGTTACACGGGACACAAGCGAGACATCAGGGCTGACATTGGCGTTTACTACACAGGACGCAAGCGAGACACTAGGGCTGACATTATCGTTTGTTACAGGGACACAAGCGAGGCACAAGGGGGCACAAGCGAGACACAGCGGGACACAAGCGAAACGCCAGGGGGCCCCATGCGGCCGCTTTATGGTGATCTGTACCGCGACATGAGCCATCCCATATGATAAAAATAAATCCACAACACCCATCACATACCTAGCCAAATAATCACCGGACAGCGCCTGTGCGGTAAGAGCATTAGCGGTAACGACTGATCGTGTGGCAATGATCGAACCGACTCTTCTCCCAGAGTGAGACGCTGAACGGTAAGAGCAAGACAAACGGCTGATCTGGTGACAAGGATCAACCCGACCCTTCTCTCAGTGTCAGCGGTTGTACGACAAGAGCATGACAAACGACTGATCTTGTGGCAATGATAGACCAGACTCTTCTCCAAGAGTGAGAGGCTGGGCGGTAAGAGCATGACAAACGACTGATCTTGTGGCAATGATAGACCAGACTCTTCTCCAAGAGTGAGAGGCTGGGCGGTAAGAGCATGACAAACGACTGATCTTGTGGCAACGATCGACCCGACTCTTCTCCCAGAGTCATAAGTAAGCCGGCGCCCATTCCCGGGCATCAGTTCGGCCATGCTTGCTTAACTTTACATGATAAATTCTACAAAAGAACGAAAGTTCGCTTCTTGATAACCAGCTGAATTGCAACATTTGGCCGCTGGTTTAGCGGGAAGCTGGCAATTCACCACAGTTGGGTCGTTACAAGTTTTCCGAGAGTCCATTCCGCGTCCCTGTCTGACTACGTAGTTTCCAGCGGAGAACATCTTTATGAAAAGCTCCGCCCTATTGTGCTCGGAGCACGAAAGAAAAATGTATCATTACTTACGGCTGATGGCAACAACCTACAGAGAAACCAGGCAATAAGCGAGCATAAATTGATACAAGTCAGTGCCATCCGGCATAATGATCACATCATAATCTCGCCACTACGTCAAGTCGAATGACAGTCGCATGCAGACGAAACGGAACTCGTCTGCAACGACTCCCTCAATGGAATGACGTCGAGCCGTGAACAAACTGCATCGGCAAATAAGGCCTCCGAGTGGGACATGACTTGCCTGTCTGGCCGGTAGAACATCGGGTGGTGGTGTTGTTGCTGGTGATGCTGTTGGTATCCTACTGACGTCATCGTGTCCACCGTTGACGTCATCGGCGCGGACATCTGAAAAACGGACGCCGTTAGCAACAGTTACGACACGGCGTCACACACACGTGACGTCACAGAAGCGTGCAGATGGCGTATCAGCTGGACGCCTCGATGGAGAGAGGGTATTTCAAATGGTGCAGTCCATCCTCCCAACACACTTAATGTGAAAATCAGTGTGCAGCACACTCGAAGTTGCAAACATTTCGTGCGACATCGCATGGCAAGAGCCAGTCCCGGCCCTACTCTACCCCGAGATTGTCCCCACACGGCTGTCCTGCCAGCTGACGGACGCCAGTTCAGCAAGCACTCGCAGCCGTCCGAAACCCAACGGCAGCGCCCAACCTGCCCGACGATTATTCTCCCGCAGCAGCATAATCGCCGGCCAGCCCGGATCACCGCCGCCGCTGTCGTCGGTTTTTTTTCGACTCCGTCCCGTCGCCGGCCGCGACGAGTGTCATTGCCGTTGCGACTGGCGCGGCCGTCGACAGCGACGTTTACCGACAGGCGGGTGTCCTCCGCGGCCAGGTGGGTGGCACTCTGTCGGTGTCGTGAGACGTGGCGGCTCGCCTCCGCCACCGTCGCCGCCGGCGGCCGGCAGCGGCGGAGCCGTCCGCCCGCCGCCTTATATAGTATTCATTGTTTGTCGGTTCTGGCCGCCGGTTGGCCGCGACTCCCGGTTCCGCTCAATCCGTTACAAATCATGATAACTTTTGTCATTTAGCCGCAGCGAGTTGCGAAGTTGGACTGGCGCCGCTTTAACTCAGCGTCGCACGTCGAGGCCGTTCGGTGCGACGGCGCCGACGCCGGACGGCCGCGGAACCGGCCGGCAGCGGGACGAGACGGCGTCGAGGGTGATCGGCGCACGGACAGAGAGGAGAGACGAGGCGCAGGACAGGGGAGCCGCTCAGGATGCATTAGCCACTGTCGGTCCGACCCTAACGCGCAGAAAGAGATCACAATGGAAGCGCCGGGTGGATGTGGAGTGGCCATCGCCGATCAAAGGCAATGATCGATTATCCGCTGTTAGTGGCGATGGTGTGACATCCGCTCACAGCGCGCATAACGGAACCATCATAAATAACACTTCCACGGCACGTCATTTATCGACTTCAGCACACCATTTCCGACATCAGGCGTTCATTTCCACTGGCGAACAAAAACGGAGCGAAGAAGTGCACGAATTGCATAAAATACCCACTGCGACCAAATCGAGCCTCACGATGCCTACGACACACCAGAAACAAACGGCAACCAAAAAAGCTCACTGGACCTTTTGACCTTCCACTGGACGCCACGACCGGCGACCGACACCTGACGACGACACAGACGCGGGCCGGCGTGACGTCACCGCAAGGTCGCCGGTGACGACAGAGTACAGAGAGCGGCAGCACGGCAGCCAGCTGGGCCGTCGCGGACCCGGCCCCGGCCCCGGCCCCGGCCGCGTTGGCCGCCATTGTGGCATCTGACCAGGCTCTGCTGAGCTAATCGTCCATTGTGCGGCTGACGTTCAGAACTCAACAGAGCCGGCCAGGTCGGATCATTGTGCCGGCGAACTGGGCCAGCTGCCGGCCGGCCGGCGTACAAACAAAGCCGGCGACGGGCCGGTCCGGCCGGCGCCGGGCCGGTCCGGTCCGGTCGTGAGCAGGGCGCCGCACCCTGCCGAGGAATCTTCGATCCTCGTGCGGCCGCGCCGTAACATATCCTACAACGGAACATCGGCTCAATGGACAGCCGAAAAATCCTGCCACTCCAGACCTGTGGCTGCGTTTGACGAAGAGCCGGCAAATCCTGCCACTCCAGATCTACCGGCTGCGATTGACGAAGAGCCGCCAAATCCTGCCACTCCAGGCCTACCGGCTGCGTTTGACGAAGAGCCGGCAAATCCTGCCACTCTATATCTACCGGCTGCGTTTGACGGAGAGCCGGCAAATCCTGCCAATCCAGACCTTCCGGCTGCGTTTGACGAAGAGCCGCCAAATCCTGCCAATCCAGACCTGCCGACTGCGTTTGACGGAGAGCCGGCAAATCCTGTTACTCCAGACCTCCCGACTGCGTTTGACGGAGAGCTGGCAAACGCAGCTCCAAGGAAGCATATTGGGTAGACTCCGGGTCGGGGGGGTCGGAGGTCAGGGCTGTTCCTGGGTTCGTTGGACCATCACTAGAATAGGCTTACGTTGCAAGCAAAATCAACATAAATGCAATGACATCGGTTTTTGAATGTTCTCACCTATCTCATTGACAATGAAATAGGTGAGAACATTCAAAAACCGATGTCACTTTCATTCTAGCTGGTTACATTTGTCCGTGGGGTGGCAGTCTTGCTGCTGGACCACTGTTGGTGTTCAGCTGTTCTCTGGGAGGATTCTCTGAAGGTGAATGGCGAGAGCAAATCCAATCCCCATGCAGCATCGATCTTCTCTGTGGCCGTATGAGGCGTTCCCGAGCGGCGCGTATCACCGGACACTGGTCACGCCTATGCGGGATAGTCACGCCCACCCATCGATAGTCACGCCTATGGAAGGTAGTCTCGCCCACCCATAGATAGCTACGCTTACGCAGGATAGTCACGCCTGCGCAGGATAGTCACACACACCCATCGATAGTCACGCCTACGCAGCTACGGTGGCGTCACGGCGCCACGACTACCCAGAAGCGAGGGCGTGGGAACCGGTCGACGGCTTGCCATGACAGCTGAATATCGGCATAGCTAAGGCCTACACGTCATTGCAAATCAGCATACTTTGAGCTTAAATAGATGCGAGTTGTGAGCGCCGTACCAGGGACGGACGACGTAGGAGTGTTCCACGGTTATTATTAGTTAAATTAGCTGGGAAGGGAATTCTCTAACGATATCAGGCACCACTTAGTTAGGAAAAATAGCACAGAAAACTTGGGATGTTGTGAAAGAACTACACTTTTGCATTTCGAACATTTAGAAATTCAGCATAAAACAAAATATGATATATCACCGAAAAGTTACGAGCTACATCGTCAGGTGCTTCGACATCTCCGCTTAGCACTCCACGAGCATCGCATTTCGGCGCCGTCCGTGCCAACCTTGAACAGCTTACTCGGTCATCCAGCCCTGTACAGCAGACACAAATACGGCACAACCGTCGCCCGTGAACACCACTCTATTGTCCTATCGCTCACAAAACAGGTGTAGCTGATGACAAAGCATGACGACATCCTGAGATGGCGAAGGTGACACTGTGACGCGCAAGCAGTCACCTGGTAACAACGTACTGAACGAAGCCACCACATGTCAGTGGGCGCCACCGCACGGCAAGCTAATGGAGGATCGGAGCTCAGGCGTATTTCAGATTGCCTTTTGCTTCCTATACTAAACGAAGGGCAGCGATACGCGAATTACGCAGCCAGTAAATTTGTTTGTGGCTGTTAAGGCGACCATCGAGCGCCTTCGTCCTCTGAGATTATGATTAGTTTGTTCGTTAGTTATTTGGGCTTTAGGGCGCATCGACCATGTTGATCATATAGTGCGATTATCATTAATGTTGCGCGCTTACACGTGATTACGTTATCGCCTTGTCACCGCTTACGCAGTCTAGGTTTTTAATAAAATAAATTTGGTCCGAATTGTTGCTGGGGTGGCTTTAGGAACCAGGGTTCTATTGCTAAGCAGAGCTTGTTGTGTGAACCCTGGCCCCACCACCCGTTCCATGAATTCCAGTTCAACGGCAGAACTTTGATCGAAAGTTTAACGTGCCGTCAATGCACCGACACGGTCGCCCGGTAGCTCGTCGGGGCCTTATCGGGCCAGCTTCCAACTGACACTCCCGGCCGGGGGCTAAATGTAAGCGCGCGAAGCGACTCGAACCCTGCGTCGCCAGGACAGGGGAGACCAGTGCAGGCCAGCGCCCTAACCAACTGAGCTACCGGGGCGGCTGGTTGTTCCGAGCACAGCGATGTTGGAATTCGATCCAGTAGAACTGCTTGCAGCGGCATGATTTTCATGGGTGTAGAGAACACATTGCACATCTTAAGTACTCGTTTCTACTTAGGTGCTCGTTCTTGAAAGACGAGAAACGTTTTAAGATTACTTTTTACAAAAGGAGAAAAGCCTATTGATGGTATGTACTCGATGTACGTAGGTATGTGGCACATATACTTCATCCTGAAACAAAATTGACGAAGAAAAAACTGCGCATTTGCACACAAAGTTTGATCCTGGAGATCGGTTGTCATTCTGATATCAAGATGGGTGGGATTCCAGTGGCGACTAGACTGTAAATAGTTCGAAACCCGGCGTACTAAGCATTAATCACGGATAAGCTTTCTTAAGCTGGGAAATCACAATCATCACAAAATTACGCCATTAAGTGACAATTCAGTACATTTTACATCTAGCATCGTGCTGTCAAGGACACGACACGGGAGCATCTAGCATCGTGATGTCAAGGACACGATATGGGAGCATCTAGTATCGCGTTGTCAAGGACACGACACGGTAGCCTCCAGCATCGTGTTGTCGAGGTCACGTCACGGGAGCCTTTAGCATTGTGGGAAGCAGTAGTGTGGATAAGTAACAGTGTGGGTAAAGAGTATTATCGGTAAACGGCAGTGTCGGTAATCAGCATTGTCGGTAAGCAGCAGTGTGGGTAAGCATTGTGAGTTACAACATAACCCACAATGAAGTGAGTTGAAGTGAGCTGAAGTGAGTTGAACGCACGTGCCAGAGCGCCGACAGGCATCGAAGTGAATGTCGCCGTGCCCACAATCTTACGTACATGTCGATCGCCTCCGATGTCTCCACACCGTACTTGTGATCCTCTGCCACCAGCCACGACACAAAACCACCAGCGGCGGTTCTGTCCGGCTTCGGCCCGTCCAGGTCGTGGCGCGTCGGCACCGCCGACGCCTGACACGGCGCAGACTGCAGCTCGCGTCCACTGTGTCCACGGCGGCACGGCTGGCGCCTGACACGGCGCAGACTGCAGCTCGCGTCCACTGTGTCCACGGCAGCACGAGCTGGCGCCTGACACGGCGCAGACTGCAGCTCGCGTCCACTGTGTCCACGGTGACACCGCCGACGCCTGACACGGCGCAGACTGCAGCTCGCGTCCACTGTGTCCACGGCGGCACGCCGCGCCTACACGGCGCAGACTGCCTCACGTCCACTGTGTCCACGGTGGCACCGCCGACGCCTGACACGGCGCAGACTGCAGCTCGCGTCCACTGTGTCCACGGCGGCAGACAGCGCCTGACACGGCGCAACGCACTCGCGTCCACTGTGTCCACGGCAGCACGAGCTCGCCACACGGCGCAGACTGCGCTCGCGTCCACTGTGTCCACGGCAGCAGAGCTGCGCCTGACACGGCGCAGACTGCAGCTCGCGTCCACTGTGTCCACGGCGGCACGAGCGGCGCCTGACACGGCGCAGACTGCACTCGCGTCCACTGTGTCCACGGTAGCACCGCCGACGCCTGACACGGCGCAGACTGCAGCTCGCGTCCACTGTGTCCACGGCAGCACGAGCTGGCGCCTGACACGGCGCAGACTGCAGCTCGCGTCCACTGTGTCCACGGCAGCACGAGCTGGCGCGCTGGCTAAGCCGCTCTGTCAGCCAGGTGACGACATATGGTTTATACCTCGGTTCGCAGGAGACCTGCTAAGCCGGGGCCTCCAGTCAGCCGTTCCGGGAAGTACCAGTGAAAGTGCGGTGCAATTTGGACGCAGCAACGCCCGTCGACAGCGGAACACCCGATGGCCAAAAACGAGACATTTCGGACATCGTACACATAGCGTAAGCTGCAGTAGAGGATCGATGCCGGACGGGTCACGTTTCCCACAGTGCGGCGTTCGGGCTGAACGGTCGCATGCCGTTCCTGGATCAGATACACCACTCGCCGATGGACGCTGATTTGGTATATTATCAGTTCCTGTCAAGGTTTTTCAATGTTGTAGTCTGTCGTATCCTGCGGTAGCCTAGTCATGAAAACAAACATATATCTGATATCGTAACTCGCAAACATCAACGTTGGCGCAACTCTGACCAGTTCCAACCATTTGACCGAGATGGTTTCCAGGGCCCACAACACGGCTTAACACATTAAACAGGGGATAGCCCCCTCACCTCCCCACCGCTCAGGAGTAACTAGTCATCATCGTCGACCGTCACCAAGCACCACTAATTACTCCTGGAGTATGCCACGGCTCAGCCATGCGAGTGCAGCTCGCTGGCACCAGGTAATTACTCAGGAGTGTGCCACAGCTTTGCCAGGCGAGTGCAGCTCGCTGGCACCAGGTAATTACTCAGGAGTGTGCCACAACTCAGTCAGGCGAGTGCAGCTCGCTGGCACCAGGTAATTACTCAGGAGTGTGCCACAACTCAGCCAGGCGAGTGCAGCTCGCTGGCACCAGGTAATTACTCAGGAGTGTGCCACAACTCAGCCAGGCGAGTGCAGCTCGCTGGCACCAGGTAATTACTCAGGAGTGTGCCACAGCTCAGTCAGGCGAGTGCAGCTCGCTGGCACCAGGTAATTACTCAGGAGTGTGCCACAACTCAGTCAGGCGAGTGCAGCTCGCTGGCACCAGGTAATTACTCAGGAGTGTGCCACAACTCAGCCAGGCGAGTGCAGCTCGCTGGCACCAGGTAATTACTCAGGAGTGTGCCACAACTCAGTCAGGCGAGTGCAGCTCGCTGGCACCAGGTAATTACTCAGGAGTGTGCCACAACTCAGTCAGGCGAGTGCAGCTCGCTGGCACCAGGTAATTACTCAGCCAGGAGTGTGCCACAACTCAGCCAGGCGAGTGCAGCTCGCTGGCACCAGGTAATTACTCAGGAGTGTGCCACAACTCAGCCAGGCGAGTGCAGCTCGCTGGCACCAGGTAATTACTCAGGAGTGTGCCACAACTCAGCCAGGCGAGTGCAGCTCGCTGGCACCAGGTAATTACTCAGGAGTATGCCACAGCTCAGCAGGCAGTCTGGGCATGCAGCTCGCTGGCACCAGGTAATTACTCAGGAGTGTGCCACAACTCAGCCAGGCGAGTGCAGCTCGCTGGCACCAGGAATTACTCAGCGAGTGCAGCTCGCTGGCACCAGGTAATTATTCAGCCAGGAGTGTGCCACAGCTCAGCCAGGCGAGTGCAGCTCGCTGGCACCAGGTAATTACTCAGCCAGGAGTGTGCCACAACTCAGCCAGGCGAGTGCAGCTCGCTGGCACCAGGTAATTACTCAGGAGTGTGCCACAACTCAGCCAGGCGAGTGCAGCTCGCTGGCACCAGGTAATTACTCAGGAGTGTGCCACAGCTCAGTCAGGCGAGTGCAGCTCGCTGGCACCAGGTAATTACTCAGGAGTGTGCCACAACTCAGCCAGGCGAGTGCAGCTCGCTGGCACCAGGTAATTACTCAGGAGTATGCCACAGTTTGGCCAGGCGAGTGCAGCTCGCTGGCACCAGGTAATTACTCAGGAGTATGCCACAGTTTTGCCAGGCGAGTGCAGCTCGCTGGCACCAGGTAATTACTCAGGAGTATGCCACAGCTTGCCAGGCGTCAGCCGGCCACAGCCAGGCGAGTGCAGCTCGCTGGCACCAGGTAATTACTCAGCCAGGAGTGTGCCACAACTCAGCCAGGCGAGTGCAGCTCGCTGGCACCAGGTAATTACTCAGGAGTGTGCCACAGCTCAGCCAGGCGAGTGCAGCTCGCTGGCACCAGGTAATTACTCAGCACACTCAGCCAGGCGAGTCAGCTCGCTGGCACCAGGTAATTAAGGAGTGTGCCACAACTCAGCCAGGCGAGTGCAGCTCGCTGGCACCAGGTAATTACTCAGGAGTATGCCACAACTCAGCCAGGCGAGTGCAGCTCGCTGGCACCAGGTAATTACTCAGGAGTGTGCCACAACTCAGCCAGGCGAGTGCAGCTCGCTGGCACCAGGTAATTACTCAGGAGTGTGCCACAACTCAGCCAGGCGAGTGCAGCTCGCTGGCACCAGGTAATTACTCAGGAGTGTGCCACAGCTCACCAGGCGAGTGCAGCTCGCTGGCACCAGGTAATACCAGGAGTATGCCACAGTTTGCCAGGCGAGTGCAGCTCGCTGGCACCAGGTAATTACTCAGGAGTGTGCCACAGCTTAGCCAGGCGAGTGCAGCTCGCTGGCACCAGGTAATTACTCAGGAGTGTGCCACAACTCAGCCAGGCGAGTGCAGCTCGCTGGCACCAGGTAATTACTCAGGAGTATGCCACAACTCAGCCATGCGAGTGCAGCTCGCTGGCACCAGGTAATTACTCCTGGAGTACGCCACAGTTTTGCCAGGCGAGTGCAGCTCGCTGGCACCAGGTAATTACTCAGGAGTATGCCACAGTTTGGCCAGGCGAGTGCAGCTCGCTGGCACCAGGTAATTACTCAGCCAGGAGTGTGCCACAACTCAGCCAGGCGAGTACAGCTCGCTGGCACCAGGCACGCGGTCAGTGTCGAGTGGCCATAGCCGCTGCGTCATTTGCTTTGCGCACAGTTGTGACGTCATTAGCCTGCAATTTTCCTCTGTGCAGGTGTTCGTCGATGCTCTTGCACGAAGCAGCAGACGTCTGTTCGATGTCATTTTTCTCGTTGCTCTGTCCTGTGACGAATGTTTACAATGCAACGTAAGTCTGCACCACTGGTTGACCTGTACTGAGTACGGAGGCCATGCTTCCCCAAATGCTGATTTGTATGCACGTTTACACTAAAATGTAATTTTCTTGAATTTCACAAATATTGCATGATAAAAACATCGCCATTGACTGACCCACAGAATATTAGCTGTTCAAATCTGACGAGCTTTTTGAAAATCGGAGGGAAATGAAATTCCCCAAGTTGGTCGAAAATCGACCTTCTGCATCCTTTTATTGTTCTGCACCTTGATGCATGTCTGCCTCCTGTGACACCTCGCTGAAGAAAACCAGACGGTTAGTTAGTTATTTGGGCTGTAGGGCGCATCGACCATGTTGATCATATAGCGCCGTCGAGAAGCCAGATAGCCATCACGCATAGCATGCCCTCACCTTCCGCACACACCGTTCCTCTTCACGCCTTCACCTTGAGAACACACGGCTCCTCTGCACTCTTCACCTTCCGCACACACGGCTCCCGGTCACGTCTTCACCTTCCGCACACACCGTTCCTCTTCACGCCTTCACCTTGAGAACACACGGCTCCTCTGCACTCTTCACCTTCCGAACAGACAGCTCCTCGGCACTCCTTCACCTTAAGAACAGACAGCTCCTCGCCACTCCTTCACCTTAAGAACAGACAGCTCCTCGGCACTCCTTCACCTTAAGAACAGACAGCTCCTCGGCACTCCTTCACCTTAAGAACAGACAGCTCCTCGGCACTCCTTCACCTTAAGAACAGACAGCTCCTCGGCACTCCTTCACGAGAACATTCCGACTCTGGCGCTGGACCGGCCACGGAGTCCGACGCCCGGCAGACTGGTGGAGGAGTCCGACGCCCGGCAGACTGGTGGAGGAGTCCGACGCCCGGCAGACTGGTGGAGGAGTCCGACGCCCGGCAGACTGGTGGAGGAGTCCGACGCCCGGCAGACTGGTGGAGGAGTCCGACGCCCGGCAGACTGGCGGAGGAGTCCGACCACAGACTGGTGGAGGAGTCCGACGCCCGGCAGACTGGTGGAGGAGTCCGACGCCCGGCAGACTGGTGGAGGAGTCCGACGCCCGGCAGACTGGCGGAGGAGTCCGACGCCCGGCAGACTGGTGGAGGAGTCCGACGCCCGGCAGGCTGGTGGAGGAGTCCGGCGCTGGAACTCTCGGGTCGGGCGGTGCGTGCCACACGCAGCGCCGGTCACACAACCGGAAACGCAGCCGAGCGGCCGACCGCCGACCGGCCCGTTTTCATAATGCCGTCGTCGCACGACCCTTGCAACACCGGCAACACCGGCTCGGCCGGTGGGGCGGGAGAAAGGCAGCCGCGCCGCGCCGCACCAACGCTCCGTCAGACGCGCACAACACATCACAGCGGAGCGCAGGAGGCGGAAACACAGCACATCATAGCGGAGCACAGCAGGTGGAAACACAGCACACCATAGCGGATCACAGCAGGCGGAAACACAGCACATCATAGCGGAGCACAGCAGGTGGAAACACAGCACACCATAGCGGATCACAGCAGGCGGAAACACAGCACACCATAGCGGAGCACAGCAGGCCGAAACACAGCACACCATAGCGGAGCACAGCGGACCAGAGCAGACTACAGAAGAACCACAGCAGATCACAGCGTACAGCATCACTGGACCGCGGCAGACCACAGCGAACCGCAGCACTACAGAAGAACCACAGCAGATCACAGCGTACAGCAGCATGCCACAGCGAACCGCAGCAGACCACAGCGGAACGCAGCAGATCGCAGCAGACCACAGCGGACCGCGGAATACTGCTGCGAACCGCAGCGGCACAGAAGCGCAGTGTGCGAGCCAGCATGGGCTGCAGCTTGCGCCGTCACAACGGCACAACTTCAGTTCCAGTTATTCCAGACTGCTGAAACTCCCCTCCCTCCCTCCCTCCAAGGGAAGCATCGATGGAAAGGGAAGCCATATATACCACGCTTGACAACACCGTTTCCCTAGTTTCATACGCTAATTTCGAATATGTAGCAATTACAACCAGCGCTCAACTACAGTTCTACCAGACAAGGTAGCCAGCACAATCGCAAGCACAACTATAACGCAAATCGAGAGAGGCAGAAATTATGTAGTGAAGCATTAATCCAGTTTTGGCGGCGTATGCTGGCAGAAGCAGGTCGAAATGTTCACCCAGAGCTTGGAGAATTCAATTATTGCAGTACAGCTTACCGCATTGATTAGGTGGACACACAAGATGACACCACAGACCGTGGACGACGACCCCGGTACCGAGGTCACGGAGTGAGAGCGGATGCGTGGTGTGGGATGCTTTCACTGAACACGACAGCATGGCAGACCCAATCAGAATCAGCTTCAAACACGTCTGAACGATTTCAGCTAAAGCTTGCTTTATATTTTGAATGCATTTATTATTGGTGACCATGAAAATCGGCTGAAAATTACGAATTCAACACTGTGGCAGAGAGACCAACTTTCCAAACGTGTATTGTGGGGAAGGAAGTGCAATGTCGCACCCATTCTAACATGAGCCCCCGACGGCTACACTTCGTTCGCCGTCCATCACGTGACAGAGCTCTAGTACTATTCAGGAGACCCACAGAGGTCATAGGGCGCAAAACACCTCTCACGAGCTCCATAACGCAGGTCATGGGGTTAAACCCCCTCAAGGGGGTCATGGCAGAGGTCGTGGGGTTAAATCACTCCTCACGGGGACCATGGCAATAACATCTGGAGAGGGCAAACCTCTTCACCCCATCCGAATGTGATAGGTTCGCATAGCCGTGCTCTAACTGCCACTATGTAGCGCTCACTCGTCCAAACCAACCAACGACCGAAGAAGCAGAATTCCGATTGTCGCTGCTCGGCCAGAAAATCACAGCATGTATCCAACTCGACAGTCATTCAGCAGCACATTCTCATTTTCACGGCAGTCGTGGTGGCGGGACATTTGGCGTCGGTCTATCGAAAATCACTCCAATGGAGGCTTGGCGGGCCCCCAGTTTACTCAGAAATTTTGGCCGAGCCACTACGCCTGCGTGCCACAATAAACCAAATGAGGTGGCATTAGTATCCATTAACTAAGAGCCCCTGCTGGCATGCAGACTACAAGCGTTTCCAACCACATACTGGAAACTCAGTCCAAACACGGCGAGAGCGCATGCACGCTGCACGTGTATAAAAAGATGCCTGCGACAACCGTGTTCTGCAAGCTTGCAGCGAATATAGGACACGGATTCTCGACATATTTAACACGCCAGATATATTTCAGAGCTTACACATGCTCGGAGGAGCAGAAATATCCGCGTGCAGACAAGCACACCTGAAGAAAAGAACGGAATGTTCGGCAGCGCGTTCCACGAAGTCGAGACCATGGGAAAGCCACGCCGCCGTGTATCAAATGGAGCGCGTACATCCTCCAGAGGGGGGGGGGGCATTGTGAAATGGTGAGCCGACGAATTCTCGTGACAGGACAGCAGCGCCGACGGCAAGAGCTGCCAAGAACGGGGCTGGCCTGCTGGTGGAGCCTTCCCTGCAGACCGGCGAGCATGATCGATCGCGGTGCGCCATCATTGTATACGATCGCCAGATACGGCCATTTTATTCATTGAAGCCCGATGCAGACAGCGTCGGGCGCGACCCGAATACACGATGAGGCGGACAGCCCGCCAAGAACAGAACGGACGGCCACTCAGCCCGCATCGGTCGTGAATGTTTCATTTTCGAATACCGCAGTCGCATTGCGCGGCGACAGTGCGGTAAGGGAGTTTGATGGCGCCGAGATCTTCGGACCTGGCGATGCTATGCCTGCAAAGGTGGCAATATTTCTTCTTAACAGCCGACATCACCGCGCGGTGAAAGGTCGTCGGAATCTAACAAACAACAAGGCACGTATTGGCCGGTCCCATATTTTGCTTCTGCCATTTGTCACCTGGTTCAGAGTTATCACGTTATGTGGATGGCAATACGAACCGGCGCGGGAACGGCCTTCATCTTTCGGCATGATGAATTCGAACTCGTATTATGAAATTGCCCGGTCGGCATGGCAAGTCATCAGAAAAACAGCGTAACGGTGACGCTGTCGCGGCGGCCATGACGGGCATCAGCATCAACACGTATTGTGCAACGTCGTGGCCAGCTGACTCAAACGACTTGCAACAGCAGGGCGAGCTGAATGAACGGAGAACATTTCAATGCCCTTTCGACTTTGCTTTACGCGCGATCAGCCAAACAAATGTAAAGATTTCAAAGGTTTTAAAATTGTGCCCGTAGGTTGGCAACCTGGTTGTTGGCCACTAGGATGTGTTATCGTCCACAATATACATTCCCTTTGGGAAGGTATGATGTATGTCTTGCTGCATTCCCTATATATATATATATATATATATATATATATATATATATATATATATATATATATATATATATATATATATATATATATGTATATATAAATATTGTTTGACAAAGATTACTCACTGTTTGTTGATCAAATGGAGAAAACTGGAAAATACAAGTGAATTTGTATGACCACAAAGAGAATGCAACTTATTATCTCCGAATCGGATGGGCCCAATTGCTTTCCTCTCCACATCCATGAGCCCAATATATAAATTCAAACCTGAGTATGAACTTCTCAGTGCCTTGTGAGGTTTATCATGCCATACGGATCATTCAATATCAGTTCGAGGTCGATATGTTCAGACACAACAACCGGCCTCCAAAGCATGTCCATCAGCCGGATCCAATAGCCAACCTTGAGTTCGTCGTTGTTGTGTGTGGCTCAACAACGCACCGAGTAGCTAAGGCCATATGGCGCTGCGTGTTATCATCACGCAGGAAGGGCGGTCACCACGAACCCGTGGCGGGTTCGTGGGGCAAGCTGCATTTCACCACGGTTGAAATGTAGCTTACAATGCAATGCCAGTCGGTTCTAGATGTCAGCGCAGCTAAAAGGTTTGCGCGACAAAGCCATTGTATCAGCTTGAGCAGCCGACGAAAAGCTCCGCGCCACTTTTCCGCATGCCGCCAGTACGAAAATGGGGCAATGGGTGACGGTCCGAAACTCCGACCTCAGCGTGCGCCATAAGAGCATTACCGTGGCGACCCGAACCCCACGAGTTACACCAGAAGCGCCGGTGGTCACACGAGAACGCGCCACTACTCCACAGGCCTCCGTGCCGAGAGCTGACGCCCTCACATGACATCACAGGCCGGCCAGCTAGTGGGGACACGAGCTGTTCGAGCTCACCACAGTCGGCGACTGTGCCACACCGATCCTGGAGCTCCTCCAGAACTCACTGAACTGCCGGGTCAGACAGGGTCGCCGACGTCTCACCCCGACTGGCCGCGCGGGTGGACTCGGCAATCCCGCCGGTCGTGAGATTTGAACACACGACCTTACGGCCAGGAGTCCAACACCAACATCCTGCCGACTGAGCTGCCACTACCGCGACGGCCAGCGGCCGTTCCCACGGCTCAGCTCAGCGGACAGAATCACACCGCCGCCTGGCTGATTGGCTCTCCGAGTGTGCGCAGTGTACGTGGTGCACAAAGACGGTACGTGGTGTACAGATGCTGGTACAACGGAGCGTACATAGTACAGCTGGGGGCTGGCTGACAGCCGTCTCATGCGCGAGGCCCCTCAGCGGCCGGCGTGCGAGCGGCTCGGGTACACACGGCGTAGAGCAGTTCCGGGGTGTTTCCCCACCGTGCCCGCCGCCACTAAACGCGCCGACTGGCCCCGGTACGAGGGGGACGACGCCGGCCGCACCGGGCGGATCTCCCGGTCTCCGGCACGGGTGGCTTCGCCGTTCCCGGGCGAAGCGGGGAGCGCCGGCGTTCGGTGGCCGCACCGTCGCCGGGCACCGGTCTCGGCCGCCAGCACAGCTCGACGACTGCCGGCCCCGTCTCAGTCACATCGCCCTGGCGTGTGGGGTTTTTACTGCCCGCTCCACTGCCAAGACCACCCAGCGTCGCCCGTCTCTCACGCTGATTTTCAGGGTACGAGTCCAAAAGCGTGGCAGTGGTTCATCAGTTTCGAACCGGGACATTTCGGTCCACAGCTAACCGTCCTCCTGTTACCGCGACTCAAATTGCAATCAGTCGGCAGCATAGCGAGCTGTTCGTGGCTCGCATTGACACGCGCGCTGGTGCTCGACAAGTCAGAGGCACAGGTGGCACTTGACCACACTCACCCACCAACGTACGTCGGAAGGCTATGCGCTATAACGCGCTGCAATGGGGACGCTGGCGACCCTCTCCTGCTATGCATCCATACTCATAATATGTTCAGCTGAAGCGTCCTCTGCCTCCAATAACCAATCAATGAACAACAAGCGATAATTCACAGCTACACGACCCTCTTTCTGTGTAACATTCACAGCTACAAGGAATTTCTCCGCCAGACATCCGCAGCTAAAAGACCTAATAACACCGTCTAACACTGACAGCTGCACGATTCTCCAGTCACCGACATTCAAAGCGACACGATTATCTCATCGTCCAGCATTCACAGCAACACGATTATCTCATCGTTCAGCATTCACAGCTGCATGCATCTCTAACACTGGCAGAGCCGAGACTTTCTCACCATTCGGGGTGGGGCGCGGAGTTGTGTGGCTGGTTGCGCCTGAGTACAGTGGACGTTCATCTTAGCCCACCAACGCTTACTTGCAGGCCACCAATCAGACCCCAGGACTAAATTACGACGCGTAGCTGCGTGACGTCATAGAGGCGCCATTTTCCCGCGCCGAACGGCCACTATGCAGTGAAAATGACGAGCAGCTAATGTGATTTGAATTAGACACCAAAAGGCTGCGACACAAACACACTATCAAGGCTCCCCTTTGAATCCCATCACGGCTTCAGGGTCAAATAATTTGAAACTACACACATGGAAGTTGAAAAAGGAAGGGTTGGATCAGAACGACTGCAACACCGCATGACAACACGCTACAACGACCTGCGTTTCGATTTCAGCCATGCATAGATTGCGTTCTTGCGAGAAATGCCCAACATTAATTTCAAAACAGCTTTGAAAAATGTTCTGGGTGAAGAATGGTGTCATGATGCCTTTTTGCCTAAAGATTAATCTAATAATAGCCCGTTGAAATATCTCATCTCCTCGCGTTGCCTAAACAACGTGCGGAAACAATTTCTCCATCTGGAAATCATTCAGGCTCAGACAAAGAGGCGCGCATCCAATGCACCAGCCCTAAGAAGCTAAACGATCTATGCCCGGAAAGTCAGCCCATCAGCGTCGACATCTGCGATGATATACTGAGCACTGAGCACTCCTTCTCCTCTCGTATTGGCAACTGTATGACGTAACCACGTTATATCCGCTGAATACAAGGCGATTGATCATCGTCATGCTTCATAGTGACAGCATGTAAATAACAGTGAAGCCACAGCAGTGAAATACAGATGCAAGAAAGGAAGTTATTCTTCCGGAGCAGGCGACCTCACTGGAAATTTGTTGTTCTTTTTTTGTATTTCCTTAATGTATTTGTACGTATTGCATTATTACACGTGCTATTTCACTTAATCTTTATCCTTATAGTTCGGACAATATTCCTGCTCCTCACCGAACACTCGGGAGTTCCCGAATTTTATCGCCGTTGAACTCTTGGGAGTTTGCAGATCATATCGCCGTCGAACACTTGGAAGTTGCCAGATTCACCGCCGAATACTCAGAATTGTACAATTATCCTCCGGTCGAACACTCGAGAATTGCTTGGGTGTTTGTGGCTGCAAGACGCTCTCATCAGCTGAGTCCATATGGCGTCGCCTGCTTCTCACCTTGGCGAGAAGGGCGGGCACCGCGGGAAACCGAAGCCCGTACCTCTGGCATAGGACTGGCATGGTACTTCTGGTACTCATGAGTTCTCAGATTCACCGCCGGATACTCAGAACTACCACATTATCTGACGGCTAAGCACTCGGGAGTTGCCAGATTCACCGCCGAATACCAAGAACTTGCACATTATCTCACGGATTATCTCACGGTTGACCGGCCCCGCAGGCTACCACGATAAGTGCAACAACAGGATTGGAATGCTCTTACTGTTTCGTGGCACGTTTTTCATTAAGGCGGTAGCATAATCTCAGCAAATGGCTGGAGATTGGTGGTCACAAAAACAAACGAATGCATGCAGAACCCTGCTGGAGGCTTACCTAGACATTCGGGCCGACGTCTCAGTGCCTACCACCTACCTCCACAGCCGGGTACATGTACCCACCTACCTCCACAGCCGGGTACATGTACCCACCTACCTCCATAGTCGGGCACATGTTGCCACCTACCTCCATAGTCGGGTACATATTCCCACCTACCTCCACAGCCGGGTACATGTACCCACCTACCTCCATAGTCGGGCACATGTTGCCACCTACCTCCATGGTCGGGCACATGTTGCCACCTACCTCCATGGTCGGGTACATGTTCCCACCTACCTCCACAGCCGGGTACATGTACCCACCTACCTCCATGGTCGGGCACACGTTGCCACCTACCTCCATGGTCGGGCACATGTTGCCACCTACCTCCATAGCCGGGTACATGTTCCCACCTACCTCCATGGTTGGGCACATGTTGCCACCTACCTCCATAGCCGGGTACATGTTCCCACCTACCTCCATGGTCGGGTACATGCTGCCTTGGTGATTAACGCCTTCGGAGAGCAAGGGTGGCAAGTCAAATTCTTCGTCGCCCAAGCTCGGTGTTTGATAAGTCTGCAAAAGCGGGAAACAGGACGTTTGCATGGCGATCGGCAGTATGGGCGAGTTCTGGACATGAAAACACTCGTTTTTTTATTTCTTGCACGCGGAAAGTTGCGACATCACGGCACAAAACACGGACACGGATCCGGAGCTGGCTGAATGCAGCGTCGGCTTCGGTCGCATCAAAATTAGTCACTCTGGAACCCGGCGACTGGCTCCATAGAAGTGCTCCTGCTCCCAGGCGTGTCTATGACGTCATCAGCGTTTCGCGGAGTCTCCGGTAACTGCGTCTGCGATTATGATCATCAACGGGCAGGATGCGGTCAATATATTATGCTATCAAATGCACATGCAGGGCGGTGTGGGTTTTATCACCGTATGTTATAGTGTTATGTGTGGGGTATGTTTCTCGCACCATACGCGAGGTGAGGTTGGTGAGTGGCGATGGACCAGATGCACCAGCTGCACCATTATCACTACACATAGTTACGATCGCGACCGGCATTCATCTCACA
This sequence comes from Imbricaverruca yamaguchii, assembly GCA_034440575.1. Lineage (NCBI taxonomy): Eukaryota > Metazoa > Arthropoda > Thecostraca > Neoverrucidae > Imbricaverruca > Imbricaverruca yamaguchii. The sequence continues at coordinate 880,484 of JAOTOL010001553.1, read as the reverse complement.
TCCAACCGGATACATTTTTTCTGAAGTGGTCATCCTAGCCTCCAGATACCGATCGGCAAAACAGATGTTGAACATGGTGCAACTGTCATGCGTGGGAAATTGAATGACAACATCAGTGAGGTCAACTCCAGATGTAAATGTGCAGAGTTCCGAGATTAACTTCGGATGTACGGGTGCACAGTTCCAAGGTTAATTCTCGAGGCAAGGGTGCAGAGCTCAAAGGTTAACTCTTGATGTAAGGGTACAAAGTTCAAAGGCTAAGTCCGGACGTAAATGTGCAGAGCTCAAAGGTTGGCGTGCAGCCCCGCCCCGCGCCCCGGTTCCACCCAACCGACTCCCATTCGACAGTGGCTGTGATTGCTTCGATAACGACCCGGCGTACGGCCGTGGCATATCAAGGGAACTACGACTATGACGACGTATATGACAGCCAGTTATGTAGCTAGACGAATTCATTGCAGGCTACTGTATGAATATATATATATATATATATATATATATATATATATATATATATATATATATATATATATATATATGCAGGGCTGACACAAGCATGGAACATGCAATTCCGCTGTTTCGTTATAGCATGATTAAAGAGCACCATTGCCGGAGTGTGTGGAATACACAAGAAAAAGCTAAACATTCAACAACGGCACTAGTATGAAGGACCATGAATAACGCGCTCGAATAATGTACGCATGGCGGCCATCGTAGAAAAGCGCAAGACTTCACCAGCAATACGAAAAAAAGTGCAGTTGGCAAACAGCAAACTGAACCTGGACCGACGCACACCACGCATACAGTCCTCCCTCGCCACTCCAGCCCATTCAAAACAACGGCAGAGCGCACGTGGGGGCGCACCGCCGGAAAGCCGGCTCGCGCCAATGACGTCATCAGCCGGCGTCGACGCGGCGGGTGATCAATGGACCGCCCGGTCAGAGTGTGCCGCCCGTCCGCCGCGCGAGCCCATGAGCCGCGGCCGACCGCGCTGCGCCATGCCCGTCACGTGTGCGGCCGAGAACACCTCACGAGCCGCGCCGACACCGAACGAGCCGGGCGCGTCGCCCATACCCGATCGGCGGCCGGTCGGTCTGTCGGCCGCCGCTCCCACGCCCCCCCCCCCCCGCTCCTCCCCTGCCGCCTCGGCTGCGGGCGTCGACAGCGCGCGCTAACCGGGCGTCAATTTGGCCGCCGAGCGGCGCGTGCCGGCTGGCGCGCCCACCTGTTAGCAAATCGGGCCACCGCCGGCGCTAATCGGCGATCGGGCCGCCCTGGGCCCGCCGCCGCCGCCGCCGCCGCCCGCCGACATTGCCGCCACAAATCGCCGCGCGCCGCCCTCGGGCCACTCCCCGGGGACGGCCGCCGACCGACACCACACTCCGTCGAGACAGATCAGCGCGCTCGTCACGGCGGGGGTGGGCGGCGGGGTGACGTGTCGAGGTGAGACGATGCGTCAGCGATCGCACGACACTGGTGCAAAAACGGCGATCGAGACCGGGAGCAGAACAGTGTTTTCGCTCCAGACGGGATGGAGGCTGTAGGGAAGTCTCGCCTGGGTGAATCTGAAACTACGACGAGCGGAGTTTTATCCACTGGTAATTTGGGATTCACGACAAAAACTGCAGGCAAGAGCATGTTCACTCATTCATTTTCCGTTATAAAGCTTGTTTTAACAAATGTAATCATGAAGGTGAAATCTGCGTCTGTTAGTCCCTGTTAGAATTTGCGTCTAGCCAGAATGAGATAAAAGCTTTTGACGTTGAGTAGATATAAAGCTGGAGCACTGGAATTATAAATTTATTCCACGTTGCATATATGAGGGATGAAGGGGATAAAGAAGGAAAGTGGAAGCAAGTGAAGGGAGAAATAAGTGTGAAGGAGATACAAATATATACTTTCGTTGATCTGACGTTTCCTTCCAGACACTCAGACACTCAGTCATCCATTCCGCTGACACTTTTAGACTGAAGCTATGCCTCTGTGTTCTTGAAACACGCCTGTGTAACGTAACAAAGGAAGGCTGGATTTCGGTTTCACATTGGAGTGAGAGGAACGCGAACAAAGAATTGGATGTCGTTTCTACCTGCTACACCGAACGCTACACAAGAATGAGCGGAATGCTGGCCGAACAAAACAATCCTAGGAATTGGCGATATTGCCATCAGACGTTACAAATACGGGAACACATAATGGACGACAAAACTGAGAAGACAAGAAGAAGACGGAAGAGGACCGGCCGACGAATGTACGACACGAACGCCGTGACAGATGGGAGAGTGAAGAAGCAGCGACGGGTCGCCCGAACAACGGAGGCCACCGTTGGTGGCCGGCAGACCGAGGAGCAGCCGGGGATACAGAGTGGGAAGCAGCGACAGACGGAGATGAAGACAGCCACCGGCACAGCCAGTTAGGGCCACTCGGAGACACGACGACGACGACAACACAGAACGTAGTGAAGCCCGAGGTAGCTAGCTGCCCCAACACACCAGCCAACAGCTGGGAGCAGGTGAGCGCAGCAACTGTGCCAACACACTGGTGAGCGGTGCAGCTCCGGTCGGGAATTTGACGGAGACGGAACAAACACTCCGGCAGGTTAGGGATATAGTCGCAGTGTGGGCACCAAACCGGATAAAAATATAAGCGTCGCTGTACCTTTTCAGTAGTGTACCAGGACGAAAGACTGCAATTACGTTTCGGGGACTGGATGCCGTTTGGTCTGAAGATACCGTCTGGTCTGGGGATTGGGTGTCGTCTGGTTTGAGGACTGGGTACCTTCTGGTCTGAGGACTGGATGCGGTCTGGCCTGAGGACTGGATGCGGTCTGGCCTGAGGACTGGATGCGGTCTGGTCTGTGGACTGGATGCGGTCTGATCTAAGGACTGGATGCGGTCTGATCTGTGGACTGGATGCGGTCTGATCTAAGGACGGGATGCGGTCTGATCAGTGGACTGGATGCGGACTGATCTAAGGACTGGATGCGGTCTGATCAGTGGACTGGATGCGGTCTGATCTGTGGACTGGATGCGGTCTGATCTAAGGACGGGATGCGGTCTGATCAGTGGACTGGATGCGGACTGATCTGTGGACTGGATGCGGTCTGACACAGCCAGTTAGGGCCACTCGGAGACACGACAGCGACAAGACAGAACGTAGTGAAGCCCGAGGTAAAAGACCCAACACACCAGCCAACAGCTGGGAGCAGGTGAGCGCAGCAACTGTGCCAACACACTGGTGAGCGGTGCAGCTCCGGTCGGGAATTTGACGGAGACGGAACAAACACTCCGGCAGGTTAGGGATATAGTCGCAGTGTAGGCACCAAGCCGGAGAAAAATATAAGCGTGCCGTTTCAGTAGGCTAGGGTGTACCAGGACGATAGACTGCAATTACGTGTATATTGCACTGGAGCATACCCTACAACCAAAAGGTGGTTGGTTGGTTGGTTATTTGGGCTTAGGGGCGCATCGACTGCTTCGGTCATACAGCGCCCAACAACCAAAAGGTGCATAACATGTAAAACAACAGGTGTCTGTGATAAATCAAGCATATTGAAGCTGTTTGAAATCAGGAACATTAGGGAGAAAATAACAGAGAAATAAGATATTAACACCCGGGAATCGTACCGGGCGTTAGTCTTCGGCTGTCAGGGAACGATCAACTGAGAAAACTTTGCTGCATTGTCAGCTTATCATTCGCCACTATGATGCCTCACGATTTCTGGGAGCCCAGAACCCAGTCATTATTCGCCCATAAACATAACGTTCATTGCTTTTCCTTTTGAACACATAAATCGCACGTAATGGTGGATGAAATGGTGGGCGCAATGACATGGTGGATGCATCAAACATATGGCGCGCTGGCTTTGTACGCAAGACATACTGACGTTGATTAAACTGGATCAAGCTGCGAATTGCTGCAGAGCCAGCATCATAAGACGTGTATTAATTATGTCTGGGCAGATTTCAATCAAGAGCGAAGTAGCGAGAGGTAGAAATTATCCGGATCGGATCCTGGAATTCCTTGAGATGAATGCGGCAGGATGGTGTCCGATGCCATTTAGATCAAGAACGTCGGCCCCGCCATTTTGCTCCCATATTAAGCCAGTTAACTCTTCTCATCGCAGTCACCGCCAGAAACGGAGTTCCTTCGCGGAGTGGGGGCCGGAGCATTTGAGCATCCGCCAAAAATCGCAGTATAATATACGAGATCACACCTCACGATTAAGGGTAATAGCTTGAAGGGGAGGGGACAGAGGTGGAACCTTTCCAAAATAATTTGGAAGGGAGGCAAATGTTTTTCATGCCATTCACTCCAGGCAAAGCTCATGGGTCCCATACCAAGCGTCATGCAAATTGAAGAGGTGGGAAGGTGCCCTTTCCCAAAAGCATGAAGAGTATCTTCCCCTCTGGTTTGGCAAGTTTCGTCCCAAATACACTCAGAAGCTCCGCACCTGGTTAAGATTTGCATACGATGCCATGGATGCCACAAGGGTGCTGCAATCGGTCAAAAAGACGCCGCAAGAAGTTCTTGGGTACATTGGAGATAGAAATACTGCCTGCGCTGGTGTCCAACAAAGAACTTCACAAACTCAGTCATATAGCTAAAACTGAACAGTTATCTTCGACACATTCAACATGTGGACTTCTATGCAACTCATCAACTCAAAGTCAACCTAACGTGCGATTCCTTCTTGTCGTGCATAGTAGCACATATAAGACATTTGGTGGCTCAGCGTAGAACGGCTGAAGTGTACAGCTGGCGAGCACGGTGGTGACGTTCTATAAAAATAGGTGGTGAGGCTTAAGCAGTTAACTGTTGATGGACTCTCCTGGCTTTGGCTTGATTACGCTGCAAAACTTAGCGAGCATGGAAAGTGTCTAGAGCATCTTTACTTCCTTTCCAAGGAGGACGCGTTGACATATTTTAAGCATGTCGACATATTGTGTGCATTCCACCACTCATAGGCACACCTAAAGGGGCAAGGGAGAGGCGAGGGCCCGAAACCTCCTTTGGATTAAAAAAAATTGTTCTTGAAACCTGAGAACCTGAAAACCTTACGGAACCTGAAAACACTTGCCCAGCGCTGAACAACTTTCGTCTCAAAATGAAAGTTCTCTGGGAATAAACATCAAGCACCACCCCTGTAAAGGAAGTACAGGAAGCTTCATCTAGTCACCCGCTCCCCTCAATAAAACACTGGGTGCGCCCCTGGCGGTGGTTATTGGATTTACGACACGTCGACCGTTGGGTCATGTAGCATCGCCAATCTCACACGCAGATTGGTCGCGGGCGAAGAGTAGCACCAGGCGAGACTCGAATCCACGATCCTTCGATCGTGAGACAGGCAACTTACCCCTGGACTACTCGTCCCCACACTGGTCTACTCGGCAGGCGCACCCCCGCCACCACTTGCCAGAAGCTTTGAGGGTTTCCGTTCTCCAGATGATCGGTTGAGATAATGGATCATCTGTGGTTCCGAGCAGCTGTTGACGGTGTGCCGGCAATCATTGGCAGTGTTCCAGCAAACGCCGATCGTACTCGAGCGAGCTTAGACGTATGCGAACAGACGCCTGTGGGCGCACGGGCATCCCTCGCCCGGGCAGTCACGTGCGACGCACCGCAGCGGACGTATCAGAGTTGGGTGTGGTGTGGTATGAGGACTGTATGCGGTCTGAAATGAGAACTGGATGCGGTTTGGTATGAGGACTGGATGCGGTTTGGTCTGATGACTGGATGCGGTCTGAAATGATGACTGGATGCGGTCTAGTCTGATGACTGGATGCGGTCTGGTCTGATGACTGGGTGCCTTCAGGTCTGGGGACTGGATGCGGTCTGGTCTGAAGACTAGATACGGTCTGGTCTGAAGGCTGGATGCGGTCCTGCAGACGACGGCGCGGTCTGCAATTGGAATCAGTTCCGAGGTGATCTGATCGCGATCTGAGGAGGAAGCCAGCCGAGGCCGGGTCGGGCCGGGCCGATCAATACGATCTGTGTCTGCTTGTTGAAACAAACTGTGTCCATCGCGATGGCAGCCGCGAGCCTGTGCCGTTCTCTTCTGATGGCACGCCAAATCCACTCCAATAACTGACTGGCATCCAGTTAGCTGATCATACGCGGTATGCGGGTCAACACTGGCAGCCACCCGTTGGAAGATGTTATGCATGGGCTGGCTCCACTTTCCGGGAAGCTCTGCAGAGTGTCTCAAGATCAAAGCTGCCAAAAGTTATGCTGCTCTTAGCAGTGCCACTTCGGATATATCGACGGACATTCAAGGAATGGCGCTTGGGTGCAAGCAGTTCATGCGTTATCTTGTAGAACTTGCAAAGCTTCGATGACATCTGGCAAACATGGCGCCGTAGGCGAAATCGTTCCCGCGCTCGAAGCGACAGACGTTCGAAAGAGGCGGGCGAGGCGCTTTGTCGAACCCAGAAGCGTTGCACTGAAACCACCGGTTGCGATGTTGTAAAACACAGCTTGCGCACGGCGAAAACATGATCCGCAAAAGGAAATCGGGTGGGCTAGAATTACGCGACGCCATCCAATTCGGCTGCATCACACAGCGCGCCGGCGTTCTTTACGGTTCACCATGTCGAATTGAGCCGGTTGTGCGGGTGGGCAACATCACCAACTGGCAGGCTCCGCCGACACAACTTCGCGCCGCACCGACTGCTGGCTCTCGCTAAGTTCATCCATCAGCCGCTGTGATGTTCGTGTGTAAGCGATGTTTCACCGTAAACAGCGACTGGGCGTGACAGTTGTGGCCTGAGTGGAGATCCGGGGCGCGGCGGGGCGGCGCGCCGCGCGGCGGATGGGGAACTACAATATTGAAATGTCACCAGCAGGTGGAACGGCCGACAGGTCGCTGAAACTATTGGCGCTATAAAACTGAAATGTTTCGCCAGACACACTGGCAAGGCTTGAAAACCGGTCCAGAGAAGCAAAACTCAATGCAAGTGACCGAATAATCACAAGCCTGACGTGTTTCATTTTGGAGCGCGGTTAACCATAACTTGAGCGCCAATCGCAACGACACCTGTTAATAACGTCAACCCCCACCATAATTGATGACTCATCGAAATGTCCCAGACCAGCATGGAAAACACACTGAGCCTCCACAGGCATGCAGATGACAGTCAGCTAGTTTGATGTTCTTCCTCAGAACAAGCCCGACACTGGCTTGTTCTTCGGACAGCACGCCAGTCCCTGTGCAGATGTTTCGCAGAACAGGCCGGGAAATAGCGCCAGCTGCTCCTCAGAAGCGGCTGTGTAACCAGACATGCCTCGTCGGCAACCGCTTCGCAGAACATGCTTCGCAGAACACGCCACGCAGTACTAGTCTCGTAAGCATTCTCTGCTCACGGGCCCGTAAATTGTGACGTCACGACGTACCTGGGAGCGCCTCTTCCTGGCTATCTTCACTGAAGAATGTCGGATAACGCCTGGGCTACTTGGATTGGTGGCTACGTTGGACCTCCTACACCTGGGATTGAAATTCACATGAATATGTGAGGATAGCTCAGTGAAGGTGGGCGAAAGTGCACCGCCTGCATTAATCACATGAAGCAAAAATGCATTTGGTGTACATGATTGAGAAGGACAGGGCGGTGGACGTCAATCCAAAGAGGTGCGACGAAGTGATTAACGTCAACCCCTCCCCCCCCCCTCCTGTCGGCGAGGGGCACCTGCACTTTAGAGAGCCCCGGATCGCTGAAAATGGGGGCAGGATAAAAACACACAACGCAGATAAAACGCGCCGACCTGATCCTATAATTGAATCAATTGCACACCCAGCCCCAGTATGCCACTGGTTGGTTGGTTATTTGGGTTTGGGCTTAGGTTTCGGTTTAGGGGTGCATCGACTGCGGAGGCCATCCCATGATGGGAGATCCAAAGACTTTGCAAATGGAGATCGTCCGTGTTCAGCAAGTATTCAATGAACTGAAGGGGACGCACCTGGCGGAAGTGGGCATCGGGTGGGCATCGGGTGGCATCGGGTGGGCATCGGCTGGGCATCGGCTGGGCATCGGCTGGGCATCGGGTGGCATCGGGTGGGCATCGGGTGGCAACGGGTGGGTATTGAGCGGGTATCGAGTGGGTACCTTGATGGCATCGGGTGCGTATCGGATGGATATCGGGAGGGTATCGAGTGGGTATCGTTAGGTTTTCGTGAATGTATTGGAAGGGAATCAGGTGGGTATTTAATGGGTACCGAATTGGTATCGGATTGGTATCGGATTGATATCGGATTGGTATCGGATGGGTATCGGATTGGTATCGGATGGGTATCAGGTGGGAATCGGGAAGATATCGAGCGGGCATCGTGAGGGTATCAGGCGGGCATCGGACGGATATCAGGTGGGTATCGGGTATGTATTGGAAGTGCATCGGTAGGGTATCGGGTGGATATCAGGTGGGCATCGGGTAGGCATCCGGTGGATATCAGGTGGGTATCGGGTAGGTATATGGTGGGACCTGGAGTTGGTTTGGAGTGGGCGGCACCTGGGCCCGTGCACCCAATCACCACCTTTCCGTCAGGGAAAGAGAAGGTGTCAGACATGGCTGTATCATCTTGAACTGAGCCTCTGAATAGGAAGTATGTCATAGTCATATTCAATGTTTTGATTACTCCCGTTCTTCCCCAGCTGTTTTGATTATTCGTGTCGTTTCTGCACTGAATTGCCGCTTGAGTGTAGTATTTTTCTAGTTCTGCTTTACTCGGTGAATTTCCCAAAGGAGACAAGACCACGGAGCCAGTTTTTAATATTGCACAGTCAAACAATGGTGCAGGTGCAGCGTTTCCACAAATATTACGGCGCTGGCCAGTTTTCGCCAGGCTCGGAATATGTTCAGAATGGAGATGGGCCCATTCGAGGTGAAGGAGGGAACGTGACGAAGAAACTCCACACCTGCTCCCAATGAGATCACACTTCCAGCAGACCTACGCGCTCCTCACTGCGGGCAAATTCAGCACCGGAAACGGGGTCGCCGACATCGTCGAAATAATACCACCAAGAGCCGCACACTTCCTGAATGCGCATACCGAACGGACGGTTGACGCAAACCAATCACGAGAGTGCAAGCACAAACATGAGGTACTCACCATTACTTTCCACAAACACCGCCATTAACCTCCGGCATGAGAACTTCTTCTTGTTACGAACGGCACTGAACAAAGCAGGCAATTGGCCCAGTATTGAGCGGCGACATGCTCGCCGACGAATTGGACGCGACAGGTTCAGTGATATGGGCCACCAAGACAATCACTGTGTCACAGACTGGCAGCTGATGGTGCCGGACGCGTCCGCATGGCAAACTCATGCCACTGTAGCAGTATTGTCCACATGGCAGACTCAGACCCCTGCAGCAGTGTTGTGCCAGACGCGTCCACATGGCGGACTCAGACCCCTGTAGCAGTGTTGTGCTAGACGCATCCACATGGCAGACTCAGACCCCTGCAGCAGTGTTGTGCCGGGCGAGTCCACACCGCAGACTCAGACCCCTGCAGCAGTGTTGTGCCAGACGCGTCTACACCGCAGACTCAGACCCCTGTAGCAGTGCTGTGCCGGAGGCGACCACACCGCAGACTCAGACCCCTGTAACAGTGCTGTACCAGACGAGTCCACATGGCAGACTGAGGCCCCTCTAACAGTATTCAAATCACAGCTGTCCTGTCGTATTCAGAGCCCGGCGACACTTCAGACGTAATTAAATATTAACCAAACAAAACAACGGCGTGGACCGGCCTACTCAGGCGGCCGTTATGCAGTTCGCGGAACGGTCTGAGTGGTCGCCAGCACACTGCGAGCGGGTGGGTGATTCGGTGCAGTGGTTGGCGGGGAAGTCGCCACCTGGGGTTGGCCGGCGAGATCCGGTGGTGGGCGCGGGTGGTGGTGGTGGATTGGAGTTTAGGGGCGCGTCGACATCTGGTGGGCGCGGGGAGTGAAGTTCTAAGTAGAGGGCGAAAATTCAATCGCCGGTCCCACCTCGTTCGCGATCAAATTCTTTGGACTTCGGACGTGTTGGTTCGGGAGTTCAGTAATTTTCTTTTTCATTTCTAGAATTAAAATGTTCCGTTCAATTGATCAAAAGTTCTGCATCAGCCTCAGTTTTAGATCTAGTTGCCCTTACCCTATCGCTGTTCCTATGCACCTGTCTAAGCCAAACCAAAGCAAAGCCAAAGTGTTTTGACAATCGGACATCAAAATAACTGATTTGTTTTCGTCGACCAAGTCGCAAAATCACCAGAAGGTGTGTGTGTGTTACAACCACATTCCAATAGCTGACTTCCGCGTAAACTTTCAACAAGTCGTCTGATATCCTCCGATGTTGTCGACGCCGTCGTCACCTGCTGACGTCAGCGAGTCCTGTCGCGACCCCGTGCGTGGACACGTCAGCTTCTCTCGTCCTTCGGTAGCGTCGGATGGTCGCTCTCTTTCCCGGCTGCATGCACTCTGGACGTATTCGTGTCTCGTCTTCTGGTGCAGTCAGTCGTCCGTTCGTATCTGCCAGCCGGCCGGTCCCCGACCAACAGCCGCTTGCCGCCGACAAACCGGCAAACTCAGCACTGTCAGGCAAAACTTATCGAAATCGCATTACGTTCCCGAGGGTGGTGGCTTCAGAATTTGGCTGCGTCGATTCAGTTCGCGGGCCGACAGCCGAATAGGATGTCAATAGCGGGCTGCGCGGAAAAACCGCCCGGCCAAACGGGCATGATGTCAGCTGGGAATCAATACGGCAGCGTCTCAATCAGCTTTCTGTGACGTACACAGACAGGGCGCGACTAGGTGTGACGACTACGTGGTGTGGGGACTAGATTGTGTCGGGACTAGGTGTGGTGACTACGTGGTATGGGGACTACATTGTTTCAAGACTAGGTGCGGCGACTACGTGGTGTGGGGACTACATTGTGTCGGGACTAGTTGCGGCGACTACGTGGTATGGGGACTACATTGTGTCGGGACTAGGTCGTATGGCGACTGCATAGTGTGGCGACTGGGGACTACACTGTGTCGGGACTAGGTGTGGCGACTACGTGGTGTGGGGACTACATTGTGTCGGGACTAGGTGTGGGACTACGTGGTGTGGGGACTACATTCTTCGGGACTAGGTGTGACGACTACTGGTAGTGTCGGGACTAGGTGTGGCGACTACGTGGTGTGGGGACTACATTGTGTCGGGACTAGGTATGGCGACTGCATGGTGTGACGACTGCATAGGTGTGGCGACTACGTTGGGCCAATGTGTGGCGACTGCTCAGTATGGCGACTGCACTAGGTGTGGGGACTACACGGGTATGGCGACTGCATAGTGTGGCGACTGTATAGTGTGGCGACTGCATAGTGTGGCGACTGCTCAGTATGGCGACTGCACAGTGTGGAGACTACATAGTATGGCGACTGCATAGTGTGACGACTGCATAGTGTGGCGACTGCAGTGTGGCGACTGCTCAGTATGGCGACTGCATAGTGTGGCGACTAAATAGTATGGCGACTGCATAGTATGGAGACTGCATAGTATGGCGACTGCATAGTGTGGCGACTGCTCAGTATGGCGACTGCATAGTGTGGCGACTGCATAGTGTGGCGACTGCGTAGTGTGATGTTTTTGCCCCCCAAAACGGCCTGGCACACCACCTCTTATGACGTCGCAGCTCAGTGACCGGACATGATGTCAACTTGACATCATACCGCAGGGTTCAAAATATTGGTATGCCATAAGCCCGGGAGAAGGCATACGGTATCAGTGACACCTTGCAGCGTTCCACTGACACACATCGTTCGTCCGAGGTCCCCCCCCCCCTCGCCGGGGGTGGGGTGGGGGAGGACTGAGTCAGCCGCGGAGCCTCCCGGGACGAGGGACCTTGGATCGGAATCGAGAACGTCACTACACCAATGTCGCTGGCGAGACGATATCGTTTCAGGTTCTTGAGCACATAATAGCATCATTATCTCAGTAGAAGTGGACTGAGGAATGTGGACGCGGCCATTCCTGGCTGTCGGCTCACATCCGCCGCTACAACTGGGAAACACAACCCAAAAAAGCGTCTGTGCGTCAAGTGGTGGTGAGCTGTCTGCACGACATGCCGCCAGCTGTACAGCCTGAGGACGGTAAGCTGATCTGCATCCGAATGGCATGCCAACGCCGAACGCTGTGCGCAGTTCTGCACGCGGCCGACTGGATATTTTCATCGACTGGGCTCAGGAAAGTGTGAAACCAGTTTGAATAATGAATTCTGAAACGACGATTTGTCCACACAAGCGTGCTTGTGCGCAATTAAAAACGAATTAAGGATCCATTCAGGAAGCGCGTGTTTCTTGCGAATCAGCATCGGAATATATTCTGTTTGAAAATGCGGTGAATCAGAATGGAACTGAATCACTTTCTCCGTCAGAGTATCGCGGAAGAAACATCAATAACTGACACGTAAACCATGATTATTTTCGTGCGCATTACACACCTGAAAAATTCACTTGAGGTGAAGGTGCTGATATGCATTGATTTTGCAGAATCAATCAGGATTCGAAACGTCTCGGGAACTCGAGGAAAATTTATAACGTCATGCTCGTGCAAGCGCATGTTCAATACAAAAAAGCCGGTGGTGCCATTGGCTCATCACAGCAATGACGTCGGCTGACAATCTGAACAGCGAGCATCGAACAGCTAAGTAATCGTGCGGCACGAGGTTTATTTGTTCGCTAATTACTGTAGCACTTAGTGCCCACAAAGTGTCGGAACTATATGTGCCAGCTGTTAATTAACAATACGTGATGTTGTGGAGTTGGATACAGTGCTCAGTGGAGGTGTACACCCGATAACCTATCTGTCGGGAAGAGTGCACTTCACCTCCCTTTTCAATTGGAGGAGTGGCCTGAACAGCGGCCTCGCTGCCGCTGCCATTATCGAGCCCAGCCGTTAGTTGCTGCATGCTCAGCGACTACCCGGCCCAGTTTCCATTGGCTAATGCCGGCAGCAACATTACACGAGCAGGCTTTCTCTCGTGGTCCTGCGACTGAAGCTGTGACATCCCGCTGCGCGACGCCATGGCCGTTGTTCCTGTCTTATTACGACTAGGTACGAGTCTGGAGCGTGGGCTAATACCGACTCAGTTTCTCAGACGTCCCATGCGATGTCAGAAGGTTAACATGCTAAAATCACCCTGGTGCAGTGATTGCACAAGAAGTATTTACGAGCATATATATATACATATATAGTATATATATAAGAATAACAGTATTCTGTACACTGCGAAATCATCGATGTTGTCCATCTGGTGGAGCCACTGCAAACTCCCACTCAATAATTCACTTTCATATTTCGTTATAAACGCCATTTAGCGAATACACTTTGGTTGCAATCACCCGCAGTAAGTAAAATCGGCGTCACCTGGTGACTGAAGCAAGACGGTTCGAGTTCGTCGCCAAACCGCACCGTGGCCCTGCTGCAGGCGGGGAGGCTGCGCCTGCAGCGGGGCTGGCAACTCGGCTAGCGGGCGGCAGCAGCGAGCACGCATCGCCTCCGAAGCCGGCCGGACCTACCTGGCCTCGCGAGATGCGTCTGAGCTGTGCAAAGCCGCGCACGACGGGCCGGATCAGCGCCGGCCCGGCCGACGGGCCAGACGCATTTCGTCTGTGGATAAAACACGAGCCGGGGATGATTCGAAACAGGAGGCCGGCGGCACTCGGCAGAAATCTCAATTCGTCTCGGGATGCTGGCGCGACCGTGGCGCGAGGACGAGGCTCGGCCCACCTGGCGCGCCGCCGACGAGACCGGCGGTGCTCTCGCGTCGGCCGACTGGGCTGAATCGGCCGACCAGCCCAGACGGTCGTCGGATCGGGCGAAACAGAATTGGGCGGCAACGCCCGCCACATGACTCGCCGTTGGCCGGTTTGCGGAAATATCACACGCGAGGGCTGGTCGGTGGTGGGTTTGTGTTTTCGGCTCGGCGCCAATTGCGCTTGTTCCTGCGTGTGTGATACGTGTGATGATGGCGCAATTCGAACACAGGTGGGGAATCTCGACATCACGGTCCGACCTCCGTGTGGTGATGACCACCGTCCGAACACAGGTGGGGGAATCTCGACATCACGGTCCGACCTCCGTGTGGTGATGACCACCGTCTGAACACAGGTGAGGGAATCTCGACATCACGGTCCGACCTCCGTGTGGTGATGACCACCGTCCGAACACAGGTGGGGGAATCTCGACATAACGGTCCGACCTCCGTGTGGTGATGACCACTGTCCGAACACAGGTGGGGGAATCTCGACATCACAGTCAGACGTCCGTGTGGTGATGACCACCGTCCGAACACAGGTGAGGGAATCTCGACATCACGGTCCGACCTCCGTGTGGTGATGACCACCGTCCGAACACAGGTGGGGGAATCTCGACATCACGGTCCGACCTCCGTGTGGTGATGGCCACTGTCCGAACACAGGTGGGGGAATCTCGACATCACGGTCCGACCTCCGTGTGGTGATGACCACCGTCCGAACACAGGTGGGGGAATCTCGACATCACGGTCCGACCTCCGTGTGGTGATGACCACTGTCCGAACACAGGTGAGGGAATCTCGACATCACGGTCCGACCTCCGTGTGGTGATGACCACCGTCTGAACACAGGCGGGGGAATCTCAACATCACGGTCCGACCTCAGTGTGGTGATGACCACCGTCTAAACACAGGCGGGGGAATCTCGACATCACAGTCAGACGTCCGTGTGGTGATGACCACCGCCTGAACACAGGTGGGGGAATCTCGACATCACGGTCCGACCTCCGTGTGGTGATGGCCACCGTCCGAGCACAGGTGGGGGAATCTCGACATCACGGTCCGACCTCCGTGTGGTGATGGCCACCGTCTGAACACAGGTGGGGGAATCTCGACATCACGGTCCGACCTCCGTGTGGTGATGGCCACCGTCTGAACACACGTGAGGGAATTTGTGCCAGGTCTCACCAGCACACAGCACGTTGCGACTGGCTCAATTTACAACTTCTACGATGTTGATGTTGATGTTGACGTTGATGTTGACGTTAATGTTGAGGCTGAGGTTGAGGCTGAGGTTGAGGTTGAGGTTGAAGTTCAGGTGAAAGTTTTTTTTCTGTTGGGATATTCGACGGTTGCGGGATGATAACTAGTCGAAAGAAGAGCACGGACAACCTGACTGACGTCAGGAATGGTTGCAGTCTGGTCAGATGACGGCAAAAAATCGCCTAGTGACGTCAAAGGCAACGCCCGACAACGACAGACAGACCCCTGCTAACGTCAGTGACATCGTGTGATGTGACAAGCGTTTCTCGTGATGTTGCAAGCGACATCTGATGACGTTCAAGAAGCCGTCGTTGGCACCAGCACTATCACTGGTGCACGGATAATAGTAGACAAGACATCTAGCGGTGCAAATAAATGCATGCATCTTTAATCCAACAACACTCAAATGTGAGTCATCCACTAACACTTGCGCATAAATTCTTGCTAACATTCCGCTATTCAGCTATGCTAACACGCATAAACATCGCGCTGCTGACACGACGCTACACTTATGCAAATTGAACCCGTGTAAAGCGTCAACATCAGCACACGCTCAATTTCAGGATAGCAAGACAGGGGAAACGCAGCAGAAAATCACAAGAGGCTCAGTTCTGGCACAAACCACCACCGTCAGCGGGATGCTTCATCCACTGGATGCCAAACGAGATACGAAGACAAAATTCGGAAACATATTAAGCCGAACCGTTTGATGCCGACGAGATCAAAGCGATCAGGATACAAATGCGGAATTGATCAGATTGTCAACCTTTCTAACGGTGAGCTTGTTAGTAATCCGCATTTGTTTCGAACTAATCTGGCAACATATATGCGGGCAGCTGTAATTCTCAGGCCACTACGGCGATCATCAATTAGTTGCTTCGGTTCAGGCGGTGAACCAATTGCGTCGGAACGGTCATCGTAAATTTGGACATGCAAGGATCAGCTGACGGAGCCTTGCTCCGTAACGACCCGTGCAGGAGGAACACCCCTTCCCATCTGTCACGAGCTCCGCTGCTGCGGTGATTTATCGAAACAGATCTGATGAGGGTGGGGAAACATCTCCGACGGAAACGAGTGTTGAACTCGTCACCTCCGACTCGCAGGTGACAATCCCAACACCGACCCAATGTGGAGTCCCGGTCACAATCCCGGACCAATGTGGCATCACCGATCACAGCCTTGGACCAATGTGGCGTCCCGGTCACAGTCCCGGACCAATGTGGCGTCCCTGACCAATGTGGCGTCCCTGACCAATGTGACATGCCCGGTCACAAGCCTGGACTAATGTGGGGCTAAACAATTACAATCAGAAAACGATGGCGAAATCGACCATTGTTCCAAAATGTTTTCACAAGAAAACTAATCCATTTTTGTATATTTTCGAAGTTATGAGTTTGTGACTTTTTATTTTTATAATGGGTAGAGTGCACCGAGAAGTGTTCTTTTAAGTGAACTAACATCATAAAAAGTGCTTACGTTAGTCAGAACATTCGATTGTAGCACTAATGGGAAAATACGCACACAAATAAGTCTTCAAAAACGAAAAAAATGTTTTGGCGCGTCTTGTTGAGTCCCTAAAGATAGACAAATGCTGAAAGTTGCATTCAAATATTCTTACCCGTTATTAATCTTGAACACTATGGCTTTGTGACTATGCGATAGAAAATTGACGGGGGTAACCTTACGAATGAAATATTCCGAACTCCAGCACTCTAAAGTGCACTATAACATTCCGCGGTGCGCGCCAAGCCTTAGGAATTCCCATATATGCCCGGAGTGGACCACCAAGACAGGACCACCAAGACACCATCGCCTGCCTCTCACCACGGCAGGAAGGGCGGGCATCGCGTGGAATCGAACCCTGTGCCTCTGGCGTGCCAGACGCCCAGCTTAACCACTGAGCTGCCGACACGCCCCGAGGTCCTCCTCCGCCCACGCTCTGCAGCGCTGCGGGAAACCACACACGGTCCCAGCGACAGCGCTGCAACCCGAGATGGCTGGTCATCCGCTGTCCGCGTCCGACGGCGCCGGCGCTGGGGGAGTACGCTGACAAGCGCGTGGGCGTAAGAGCACCTCGTGCAGGCATGTTGTGGCAGCAAGTAAGACGGAGCCTCACAATGATCCGACACGTGACGGCTGCATGCACGTGTTCCACCAGTGTGAGTGGGTCGGTGGGAGGGGGATGCCACCCGTGTCATTGTCTATGCATCACCGACGTAACGTTCGCAGCGCAGTTGTTCATTTCGTGGAGAAAGCGTGGCCGAACGATCGAAACGAGCCTGCCGTCCGAGCCCACGGAATCTCACGCTTGGTCAGCGGCGCTTTATCCCCGGTGGGCAAAAACACCCAGCCTAGGAGTTCCTTGCATCAACGCATTGATACAGCGCGCTCGCCATATACCATACCAGAACCAACTTGTCTGCTGCTTGTCGTCGATCGGTCATGCCCGAGGCGCTGCCCGAGGCACCGCCCGAGGCGCCGCCCGAGGCGCCGCCCGAGGCGCCGCCCGAGGCGCCGCCCGAGGCGCCGCCCGAGGCGCCGCCCGGGACACCGCCTGAGACGCCGCCCGGGCGCCACCCGAGGCCATGCCCGGAGCGCCGCCCGAGGCGCTGCCCGAGGCGCTGCCCGAGGCGTAACTGTCGCGCCGCGTGTCCACACGTCGGCGGGCGCGGCTGGGTGGCCGGCGAACCGCACGTGGCGCACGTACTCACCTGCTCTGACATGCGGCTCTGCTCCAACGGTATGTTTAGCGACAAATCGAACGAATCAGGCGTCTGAAACGGACAAAAAGCACACAGTCAGCGGCCATCCGTGGCGTCGGCGTTGGGCAATAAGTGAATGGTGAAGTTCATCCATTATTCAGCCGACACGTTTACAGCCATTCTAAATCACAGCATTTCCATTACATGCAGCTGGCGGTGCGATTCGTTAGGGCCGGCCTCACAGCCGCAATAGAGTGTATCATCACGAAGGTTCGGCCGCCAGCGACAGAGCATTGTTATTCCAATCGTGGCGTCGATATTGGGATGCCGGCGAATTGCTTCCGAGTGAGCCGTTTGATGAAACTGACAACGGCAGGGCGCAATATCTCGTCACTGGTTAGCACCGCAGCAAATCCGAAATCGCCGCGCTGTAAACCGAAGCGTTATCAAATTGCCGACTGAAACACAAAACGAGTCACGGACCGAATCAAAGACCATGTCACCAACAGAACCACCCACCCAACTGCAGACCGAATCATCTACCGCATTAGGGTACGAACCATGCTCGAATGAGCTCCAGACCGAATCATAGAGCGAATATCCGGCCGAGCATCCCAACGAATCACCAACTACATTACGGATAAAATTATAGGCAATCATCCACCTGGTATTAGTCAGATCATCAGATCTCGGCAAAAAATAGCCGGCCGAATCAGCGACAGAACCAGACAGAATCGCAGACAGAATCACAGACAGAATCACAGACAGAATCACAGACAGAATCACACACAAAAGCACAGACAGAATCACCGACAGAATCATCGACAGAATCACCGACAGAATCATCGACCGAATCACCGACAGAATCACAGACAGTCATCGACCGAATCTGTTGTTGATTCCACGGCTAGGATCAGTACAGGTCACAGAAGGAGAGATACTACGGCTGGGTCAGCACAGGTCTCGTCAGGAGGAATACAACGAATGGGGTCAGCACAGATCACGGCAGAAGTGACACGGCTGGGGTCCGTACAAGTCACGGGAGGAGAAGTGACACGCTTGGGTCAGCATAGGTCACAGGAGGAGAGGTGACACGGGTGGGGTCAGCACAAGTCACAGGAGAGAGAGGTGACAAGCCTTGGGTCAGCATAGGTCACGAGAGGAGCAGTAACAAGCCTTGGCCAGCACAGGTCACAGGAGGGGAGGTGAGAAATGAAGTCGGCCGCACACCTCACTCGCACCATCACACCCGGCACGGGCGTCTGCGCCCGGCCCGAGTGGAAACAATTCGCAGAATGGCGTAAAATCAAATCAGCATCTAATTCCGCTTCCAGCTGAATGCATATGAAACGACACAGCTTTTACACAAATTGGGCCTGTTCCGGTGGTGCGTCGATATTGCACACATATTGCAGACGCTCTTCCGGTGATTACGCCGGAGTGAGGGGCGGCCGTGTGAGCTGCTGTTATGCTAATACGTCAAGTCACTCGGCAAAGGATGATTCATTTCACCGGCGCCATAATTTCATATTTTCATTCCTTGTGAAGCCGACGCACTCCTGGCCGCCCCGACCCGATTGCCGCGGCGGGCATGTAACATGGCCGATACAAAAAAAAAACCTGCCCCGATGCCAACGGCGGAAAACTGCACTTAGTCACAATGCAATCGACGATTTACGGCTACAGCTTCGGCCGGCACAAAAACTGCTGCAGATCAGGATTTCTGACGGCACAGTCGCTACATAAAGTTCACAAAAAAGACAGCCATAGACGGGGACGCAGAGATAAAAAGAATAAAGAAAAAGACGAGAGTAAAACGGACAGCGGCGCGGCACGACGGTGGAGGGGAGAACACGCTCGGAACATTCAGAGCAAGCGCTCCCCAAGATGAAATGTTTTCCCAATAAAATAAACGACAGTATTTGGCTCGGAATGGACAATAAGCTCGCAACGCCCTCCATACCGACGTCGGCGAATTCTTGCGGGACGCCCGACCGGCACGCCGGTATCGAGAGCGCGCGCGCACTCGTCGATTTGGCCGCGACTGAGCGACGCGCCGAACGACGGCGGCGACAAGCGAAGCTGAGCGAAACCATCGTCGAACACATTTGCACGCCCGATGGCGAGCGTTCGTCAAACTCGCACGAGGACGGTGAAGCCGAGCCGCCCCGGGGGATCATTATCAGGGCGTCCAGAGTGCACCGCGCAAACGAGCACGCGAACAGGCGGGAAAGCGGCCGGCCGGTCCCTGCGCCCGCACAATGATCCAACCGCGCCCGCATGCAGAAGAGCGATGAACAATGGGATCGAAGGGGCGCCCGCCGCGATATCGGTTATCACTGCGGCGCATTAAGCACCGTAAGCAAGCCGCGGCTCGAGCAACGCACGGCGCATCCGGCCGTGGAGGAAAGCTTCGTTCACGGCACTGATAAGAATGTTATTCGGCCAGGCCTGACATGCTTTACGTGCTTCAATGTACTCGACCCCAATACTGGCCGTCGCTATACCAGCTTCAGCCAACCGGGAGAAAAACGAAAGCGGACCGAGCTCGATCGTCAACGATAGAGAACGGTGAGACGGAAGTTTGCTACGCCATGAAATACACATTGTGCACGTTTGCATGTGCTAAATTGAAATAATAACACGATGACGTAGCGTGTTGAGTTTCCTTACACCAGCATTATAACAGAAAACAAGTCGGTCGAGATAAAACTCGGTTAAACTTAAGCTCGATACAAATGGGTTAAAACTAAGCACCAAGAGGAACAAGGCCAAACACCGAGTCAAGAAATGAAACAGCACATTCATAACCCGTCGACGGCATTAGTTGTTATTTATAACTACAACCAAGACGTATCTGCAGCAAGCAACGATAGCTCCTTGGACCTCGGTGTGAGCTATCAATATGATTGAGGTTCAAAAAGACGCACATGAATCGTCAACGGGTTGACGACAAGCATAGTACGTCAGGTAGTAGATACACCCCGCACCCGAATTGACAGGATGGAAATGTTAAGATGTCAAATAGCGACTTCAAATCAGCCAGCCCACAATGGTGCGGAAGATGGAATATGGGAACATTGTTGGAAGAATCGGTAAAACGAAACAGCATGACTGAACCATACTTAGTATTCGCGCCAGGTCCAAGTAGAGGCCAACCTCAAACACGTAGCACGCAGTTTGTTGGAATCACCAACCATGAGCATGATAATTCGTCGCGTGCCTTCCGCCACACATGTGCCGGAAACAAACCGCATCGTCGTTTTTTCTTCCCCGCAGCCGGGCAACTCGCGGCGCGACCCTTTCCTCGGAGATACGTGCGCAGCCGCCAGAACGCCTCGCTCGCGCGTACTGTGCGTGAGGTGCGCGCGTGCTGCACACACGCAAGTGGGTCAAGGACCGGCTCTTAGGCCGGCTGCGCGCGCGGCGGCCGCCGACATGGCCCGGCTGGCGCGGGTCGACACCCCCGCCGCCGGGCCGCGTCGGCGCCGATGCCGCTCGTCGGCAGCGACTTACGAGTCGGCACGCCGACAGCCGGTGAGATCGGCGCCGCCGGATTAAAACAGAGCACGCCCGTGGCACCGGACATAAGTGCACCTATTACCGGGAGCCACGCCCCGGCGGCTCGCCTACCTGTCCGGCAGTGTGGGGAGGGAGGGATTGCGCACGAGCGCGGCGGGAAGCGATGGTGGGAGATGCATGATGTAATAGAGACGAGCAGAAGTCAGGACCAGTTGGATGGACATCAAAATTGAGGGGTTGTTTGGATGGTTATCTGGGCTCAGGGGCACATCGTCTGCGTTGGTCATACGGCGTCCATTCAAAAGCGAGGGTGATTGGCAGGCACCAAGAGGGAGGAGAGAAAACCACCAGAAGAGACTAAAAGGGTAGTCACCCGAGAGGAGGGGAGGGTGTCCTCAGGAAGCGAGGAGTGTGATGCGTGGAGCGAATGTGCCCCGACGATCCGTCAGCACACACCGATTTGAACGGTGATCGCGTCCAACGTGCGCGGGGTGGGCTTGGAACGTCCATCGACAGGGGTGCGAAATGGCGCTGCGTCATGCTCCACAATCCGCTGTCGTTCACGGGCAGAGGCGTGCGCAGCTTCCTGCATCAGGCGGCAGACAGCAGGGTGATGGTGGCGGTGGTGGCTTGGCGCACAAAGGCCGACCTTGTGGCCATTGCGCTTCCGCGGGAAGCACCATCAGACGAAACCATGGAACTGATCGTGAGACGAAAGCGCTCGGGAGCGACCGTTTTCTCTCCGTGCAGCGCAGGCCGTCGTACGGCAGGACGCTGGGTGCGCCCCTGTGTCCAGGAGCCGCCCACAAGAGAGGGTCGCCATCCAACAGGCGTGTCCCGCCGCCGGAAGCACCACTCGGCGGCACAAAGCGAGGGACGCCGGAGCCGCCAAAACCGGCGCACCGGCCTACTTGGGAGCACGGCGCTCAGCCGACCGAGAGAGACGAGAGACCGTCTGGCGCGTCCCGGCTTTACCGACTGGTTGGATTGGATAGATACTTCACAAGACGGATGGACAGGAGCCGAGCTGTCTCCACCCCGGACGTTTTCCTATTCTTGTGTTTGACCTTAGCGGTGGCAGTGCCAGCCTGACACAAAGGCGACATCCCACTCTCCTGCCCTGCATGTGCCCGGGCTTCCCTTGGCTCACATCTAATCGCGCGCACCATATACACACAGTGACGTCATCACCCACCGGCCGCCACTCAGCGTCAGACCCGCCGCAGCGAGCGCTTCACTCGCTGGCGGCCGGCGCGTCATGGGAGCGGCTAACGTAGCGCGCAGTGGACGCGTCGCCCGCGGCGGACCACCGTCGTGAGCAAACGAGCCGACGTGTCAGCGCCGCCCGTGTGGCGGGCGATCGGGCCGCCCGCCCGCCCGGCCGGCCGACCGGCCTCTAATGGCGGTGACGCGCGGCCACGGTCACGGCCACGCCAGCGGCTCGGGTCAAGTTCGTCGGCCACGCGAACGGCGGCCATCGGCCGGCGCCCGCCGCAGTCGGCACTGGGGTGACGGCGTCTCTGACACCGGCTCTGCTCGCGCACTGTAGCTGGAACGGTGCCTAGGTCCGGCTTGTGATGCAGCTGGCAGGCAACTGGCGGAGCCAGGCGGTACGGCAGGCGGCGGCATCCCGGCAGGAGGCTGTACTCCTCCGCACCTCCGCAGGAAGACGTACTTCCCTTCAGCCCCGCGACAGGAGGCCGTACTCCCACCCACTAACCCCAATGCCAACCCCTCGGCTACTGAACGTCTCACCGGCAGCCATTCAAGTTGCATCGATCAGAAGCGCACATCATCGATTAGCGCTGATCGGGACTTCGGGGCGCATCAGCTGCACGGGTTATGCAGGTGGGCGCCGATCGAACGTGACGCCGTGCTGCAGCCAACACGCCCGCTGCAGCACTGCAGTGGGCGCTGCAGCCTTCTCGGCGCACACGGCCCGGCAGCAGACTGCAGCGCCACGGCGCTGTCCGTCAATCCGGCGCGCCAAGTGCGCGCCAGCCGCGACCGCCGCCGCGATTTGGCGCGAATCGGCTGCGCACCTGGCGAGCGGCGCGGCCGGACGCGGTGACGTCACCAGCGCGGACGAGACGAAGACGATCCACCGGTCCGCACGTGCCGGAGAGAGCGTTCGCTGGGTCCAGGCCGGCGGTGGCGGCCGGATGGAAGAGGTGATACCACGCCGTCGGGTGAGGAGGGCGATCTTGTTTCCGCGTTGTCAGTTGCCAAAACGGCCACATGTCGAATCGTGATCATGAAACGTGAATTGGATCGGTCACGATCGAAGGCAGACACCAAGATGTGATGCCGGGTCGCTTCAGTTTCGTTGTAAGATGCATGGCACACGTGACAGCCATAATACGATAGGATTAAATAAAAACCGTCGAGAGGAGCCTCGACAATTTGTTCGACCAAAGTTGACAGGCAAATGTCTAGTTCACCATAATAATGTAATAAAAGGCCCCGGCATGATTGAATGCGAAGAGCATCCCATTCTATACAAAATTCACCCAATAGTTGCCGAGACAACAAGGCACTAATGACCATATCCAGAAGGGTGGATGAAGTGAACTATAAACCAAACATAGCTCGGTGTGAAGTCCTTGATGCCTTTAAACCCAGACGTTCGGCTGGTAATAATGAAATTATCCAAGGAGAACAACCAGGAGCAGGCCACGTTGTGTTTGTCCGGTTGATTGATTGATTATTGGAGTTTTATGGTTCGTCGACCCAGGTGAGTTGTACCGCACCCATGTGTTCGTGCGGGAAAAATTACTCGCCATACATCAGTTTCCACACTTTCATCATGACCTATGGAATTGAACCTGCCCACTTGTCCTACAATTTTGCGAGTGCCGTTCTAGCTGAGGCATTTGCAATGAATAATAGCTCGTGTCCATATAACACGAGCATGACTAAAGTGAATGGAATAAGTGCCTTCCGCAGCGGCCATAAATAAGGTAGCATTCTGCATATTTGCCTGTCAGAACGGCTGTCCATTATGACATGACGGACGGCCGCAACAATGGACGCCAGCACGAACAATCGGATTGCCTGGATACTTCCATCACGGATCGATCGGACAGGCTGACTTATAATCTCCCCCGGCGGCAAAACAAACGGCAAAAACAGATTGCTGACCGAGGCTGATTCGCGCCTGTTCCACTTTCGGCGAAACAGCCGGGCGCCTCCCGCCGCCGGTCGGTCCGGTCCATGGGGCGGCCGCGCGCCGGCTTGGTCCGCGCGGGAGGCGACGAGGACCGAGCCGGCTTGGTCCGCGCGAGAGGCGACGAAGACCGAGCCGGCTTGGTCCGCGCGAGAGACGAGGACCGAGCCGGCGAGTCCGCCGCCAGCCTGAGCCGAAGCGCGCCAACCCCGACCGAAGCGTGCCAATCCAACCTCTGTGCCAGGGCTGGGTCGGGGCTGGGTCGGGGCTGGCCACACCTCTGCGACGCCACGGCCACGTGCGGCGCGGTGCGTGCGCTGTCGTCGGATTGACATCGTGACCGCCCGTGCCGCACCGGATGTGACGTGTTCGCTTCACATGGTCCGCACCAGCGCCGGCGATGACATGGAGCCCATGTCGTAAAACAAATGAGCGTCGTATACCTGATGCCGGGGAATCGGCCGCCCCCGGCGCAAATAACTGATAATGTCGCCGTGTAGATGCATATATTCTGCACACACACATATGCACCGAGCGCCGGAGGAATGGCCGCGCACGTGAAGCAAATGGCTGCCGCAGGTTCCCCGTGCGACTAATCGAAAACAAACCGGGAACAAAAACACGCGACCATGGAGCGAACTGGATTAGTCATAATGGATTGTGCGCGCATCGATTCCAAACAATGGAGCGAGCCGATAGGGTCCCGACGCTTGTGCTCATTTGGACGGATGGTGTCACTGCCCCAGTGGGGGTGAGGAGGGGGGAGTACAACATCGTGTCTGGGGACGCGCTCGGCTCGAGCCCGACTCGCACGTGTCCTCGCCCCAGTCGACCTCTGGCATATGCAGATTTATCGCAGCATGTTGACCTGCCCCGCCGGGACGGACGTGCAGTGCCCGATCCCGCACTTTCCCCACAGCACATTCTGTGAGGCAATCACTATAAATCCATGTGATCTGCATGACATATCCACGGTCAACACAAATAACTGGCTTGTTTGTTGTTTAACGACGCATCCATCAATAGTTACTGCCATTGGCCAACTACAAAGAAGGAGACATTAAATTGGTCCCAGTTCCGAGCCGTTGGGAACGACAATGACCGAATATCAGCCATGCTCTAAAAGGGCCTGCCTGGTGTTATTGAGATACTTATCGGACAATAAAAAGCACGTAATTCTTCAAGAGTAAAAGCTTTTGGTTGTCGCATGCAAAACAATGTGCTAGGTTTTTCGATTAGCACAATAGCGTAATGAAAAGGCAAGGGCGCTGAAACCAAAGGGAGCCGAGGTTCGCGACCCCTCTGTCTTCCCGACTTTGGACGAGCTTAACATTGACCCCACGAAGCGTTGCATGCAGACAACATATTTCAAATGGCTCAAATCAACGGTATGATAACGCATGGTTTTGCAAATATTCACATTTGACGTGAATCCCACGTCTACATAAGTATTCGAAAGTAACTAAATGTGTACACATTACAATACCCAGTGGTGTAGCTTGGAATTTCACCGCGGGGGGTGGGCGGTAGGAGGGAAGAATGTGAATCCATGCGTGGGAGACCATCAGGCCTCTGTGAATTACAGCATTCCGCCATCAACTTTTCACCAAGGTCTATCACGCAGCACGTAACAAAGTAATCCGCGTTTCATGGAAAACTTTCAGAGCGAAGAGGTCATTTGGTCCGTTTCATGGCGAGCAGTCGGCGCGGTGCGAGGAGGCAGAGCCTCTCAGTCCGAGAGTTGGGCAGTTAGCCACCCACTCTGCTCCCTACTCCTGCGCTCCCAATCGCACCTGAATCTAGAGCATCCAATCCTTTTGACGAGCCCTCGCCTATTCAAGTAACTAGGACACCGCGAGCCACCCACGCTAGTGGCTCAGCGAAAGCCCTCCTCGGTGCCGTGTAAGCCGACGAAGGCGGACTGATCGCTGCGTGACGATGACGTCGCGCAGGGTCGTCGGCTTGGCCCAGTTATGTAGTGTCACACCTGCGGAGGTCGGCCCGCGCAGCACCGCCCAACGCAGGGCGGGGAACTACACGATTCAACTGTCAGACTGCGAGTCACACGAGGAGGTGGGACACGCGACACGCACCGCACCACCAATGGGACGGCGTCGGGGATTGACGCGGCGCGAGTTCGCATTGCAAGTCGGAGTCACCTGCACGGCTCAATAAATTCATTAGCAGCATTGCACGAAGTCGTACCGTTGAACAACGACTTCGACTTGAGTTTCATGTGTGTTTGTGTGAGGTGATGGGAGAGGAGAGGGAAACATTTGAGACGATCGTAACGTTTCAAATGTTTGCCGTGGGACCGAGCAGCGAGTGCCTTTGTGCAAGTGGCATGCGCCGTCTACCTGGGCCGAACGTCGTCGGTCCGACGTTTGCGCAGCACGACACCGCCATGTGTCACCTTCGGCTGGCTGTGGTTCACAGACTGTTCACTGATGCGTTCACTGCCAGACGTCAGAGCCCAAGTGCCGTGCACGACAGTGGCGGCGGCACTTCGCTTGGCCAACGAGGAAAACAACTAAGTTCAGACTCATCTGCCATGCACCGACGTCGGGTTAATGATGAGATTCCACTTTTGTAGGGCGACAACTGCCCTCTGGCCAATTCCCTAATCCGCCACACCTAGTGCACGAGCACGGCGTCCGGTATCAGAACAACGCACAAATGCATTGTGCGTGGTCAGCTATTCACACGATTGGTTGGTTGGTTATTGGTTTTACGACACGTCGACTGTAGTCATGGAGCGTCGCCAATATCTCACGCCGATTGGCCGCGGGCGAAGAGTAGCGACAGGTGAGACTCAAACCCACAATCTTTCGATTGTGAGACGGACAACCTACCCCTAAACCACTCGTCCTCTGTTCATACGACTGGCGTGCTCGCCAACGTCCGCCACCGCCGCTTGGCGAGTCTCACCATCACCCCCAGCGGTGGGGACGGGCGTCGATGTCGACGACATGCGACGTGCCATCCGAACCAGATGCGGGCGATCAAAACATCGATCGCGCGTGCTTTTACGGGCGATTGTTCAAAAGGTTCAAGTCATCAGAGCGCTCGTTCCTACAGCGCCACGTTACATTTTCGTGGTGCTTTGCAAACATTGCAGATGCCCGAGCGCCACAAACGAATACAAATGTGTATAACGGTGACCCAACCACAGACTAGTCTAACTTGCAAGCTGCCGAATTGAACAGAGGCTGTGGACCCGCAGTTGCGAGATCTTTCACATTGCTTTAGTATCACTACGGAGACCGAAAGACGCTGGGCGTTGGCGATGGCCCACTGGCCAAACACAGTAGCCAATGAACATGGCCCCCGCCACCAAAAGTATACTGGGTGAGTTTCTGGACCAAAATTCCAGCACTTACAACGCCTAAGCATGAGCTCGTTATGACATGGAAATACAGTGTAGAATACGCATGTGCTGTGCGTGCCCCTATGCGTCTGTATGGGAGGCGGGGGCGGGGGGCGGGGGGTGGGGTTCCATTATTTCCTCGCCTGTGGGACGTAGCGAGTGACGCAAGCAGATGTCAAGCACACAGACTACTATATATGACCGCATTGTAGGATCGATATCGACATAGCACTAAATGAGGCCCTATTTAGGAAGGCAATCACAGCTAAAATACAAAAACTCATTGTGTATCTATAATGACTTGACGTTCGAGTCAAGTGAAGTGAACACGATGAGTTATTTCGACACATGCAAAGCACGGTGGCGCCATAATCGGATGATTTAATGCTTTCACTATTTTGATCCAATATGGATTTTCCAAGATGTTATAATTTGGGGCACTAGAATAGGCGTTTTTTTAAGAACCTAATGTACTCTATCATCGGTTGTCCTTGTTGTTTTACGGTTCGGTGAGGTGGACACATCTCAAGAGCCAACACAAAACAGAGATATGAAGATTAGCTACAGCCGCATCCGTCCCTTCTCGCTTCGACATTGCTTCGCACAAACACACTTCACTCACATCGGGGTTATCGGAGTATTCGACATCAAATAACTACTCTAGTTCAAGCGTCAACGAGCCGCTCGAGCGATCCGCTACGGCCGGAGCGGCCAGCGGCCGCTGCCCCAGTCCAACTCAGAGACAAATCGGAACAAGGGCACGCGTGCGATGCGTAGCGTGCGTGACGCGAGGCGGCCGTGCTTCCATCAATAACGCCACCCGAAGTCGGCTCCATTGTTACGCGGCACGACACGAGCGGCGGAAACGTTGTGCAACTCACGACTCGCATCAATTTCCTGCGCGGCGCATTCCCCACGACTGCCGGCGGCGTTTCTCACGATTGTGATCGCCGTGCAGGGAGGAATGTCTGAGGGGTGGGTGGGTGGAGCGTGTGCACTGTGCAGCGCTGGGGGCCGATGACAACCAGGCGGGGGGCGCGTCCAGGCTGCCGCTGGCCGACGCCAGAAGTCGCCAGCCGGACTCGCTCCCTGCCCGGCGTCCGCGTCAGCCGAACGTGACGGCGCCCGTATATACATTCAGTCGTGACCTCGAGTGCCTATCACCTTCCGAATGCAATATTGACGTAAACATGCATTATGCAGACGAATCAGCCAATATCTCTTAAGGGCGTATTTGATCGATACGGCAGCCAACTCCAGTTGTGAGTTGGTGTTGTGACTTGGCGAGGTCGGCGGAGGGAGCTGCAGCCTCCATCAACACGGCAAGAACTGCGACAATGATAACTGATGACATTTACATACAAATGAAGATCTACATAATTGCGCTTGGGTCGGAAACGCACAATTCGTGGAGTTGGGACTCCTAGGAGGATGCCAACTCGTTGGCGCCACGTCGCCCTCACGCACACGCTTCCGACGAATCCTTGTTAGGCTACATAATTTACATCGACACCGGCAGCGACCCCACACTCAGGACATTACGCTACAAAGGCGGGTGTGGGCGCACGCACACAGTCCGCGCCATACGGAGCGGCCCATGCACCGCGCCAACGATCCACACTTGCCGACGCTGCGGGGAACAACGCAGCGTTGTGTTTATTACGGAGCATCACGCAGGGCCAATCGATCGCGTTGCCAGGCAACGGCGCCGTTTAATAGACTGATCCCGGTTCCTGGTAATGCGAGGCTCGCCACTTGGTTTGCACCATATACCTGCGCACTGATTAACAAATGGCAACAGAGCGCACGCGAATTGAGCGGACGAGAGAGCAGCCGTCGGCGGCGGGAGGTCGGCGACCACCGATGTCGGCAGAGCCGAACGCGTCATTAGAGGCCGCTCGGTGTCTGCCGGAGCCCGCAATCCTGTCACGATAATTAGAGGCTCACGGCCGGCTGGGGAAGATAAACCAATCGCTGTCTCCGGATACAGGAAATATTGAAAATATGGCAGACTGCAACCAACTGAGAGAGACCGATGAGCCATCTCCCGAGGGGAAAAAAAGAACACAATAACTGGCAACTAGACAAAGGACGCCACGATAATGACACTGAGTCACAAGGGTCAAAGAAACGCTAATGCGCTATGGCAAATGGAGGCGGGGAAAGAGAACTGAACATGGGAGCGCCATCTAGTCCAGTCACCACAAAGCAAAGCATGGGAGGGATGCTAGCTGGTTAGTGCAGTAATGGTTAGGGACACTTTGACAGCAACTTACACACAGACCCCACAATGGAGAGAGCTAGCTGGAGAAAATGTTCCCAAAACGACCACCGCCAGCGAAATTCCCTTCAGAAGACACCGCCGGTGGAAAGGCGGCCCCTTTCCCGAGGCCACATACGTGGTCCATCTGCTGATAGCGGCGAACAATCGCGCTCCATTACAAGCCATAACCGCAACTCCCGTCGGCTCCTTTTGCCGCGGCGATTCTCAAAAACAAGCCCATCCAGTCGGCGGCTTCATTCGGCTAACCATTTAGTCAGCTGATACCTTTTGTTCCCACCAGCTCTCCCGGCGGCGGCGGCGGCGACGCGGACACAGAAGAGAGCGCCGTGACCGCAGCGTCGGCATCGATCAGCCGTGTTTTATCAATCCCAAAGGATGGAAATAAAAAGAGCATTCAGCACGACGGGAATGGCGATTGGGCGGCGTCGGCGCACGGCGCGCAGTTCGAGGTGTGCGGCGGCGCGCCGACCTCGGCGGGGCAGGCGACCGCCGGCCGACTATCTCGGCAACGGCCACGGCCACGGCCACGGCCACGTCAGGTCGGAGGATTTGACCGACTCGCGAGATGTGCACGACTCGGCGTCCGACTGACGGTCACGGCCGTGCACGTGCCACTCTGATGGTACGTACACCATTGGCGGCTGCTTGGTGGCGACGGGAGAGCGAGGGCAGGAGACGGGCTGTCGGCCTCCTCTACTGCACACGCTTGGTCGGGCACCAAACTGCGACAGGAGCTTGCAAACCGGCAGAGGCTGCACCATCCCGGCAGCCCGTCGATGCATGCACTTCGTGGCTGTTGACTTGCGAAGAAGTGCACGAGCTTCAGAAATATGTGGACCCCGTTTCTCTAATTCGGCACACAGGGCATTCAAATTCCGGATGAATCTCGATATTTTCACGAACGGAGTTCTGTTGCAGAAACGGCGCAAGTGCAATGCAAAACGATCTGCTTAAGCCGAAATTGGCTGCAATCTTGGCGAAGTCGGTCTCATCTCCCATAGATGGTGACACCAGTCACGCGGTCGCCCAACTTCCGGGCTACAGATATCGTGACGTAGCCAAACAACCACGTGACACAAGGCCGACTGGATGGCCGGAACGGTGCTGATTCAGCCTGCCTACGGCTATAGCTCTCTCGTGAAACCTTTGCTTTGAAAAACAATATGGGAACACTTCTCTCTGACGTACTGTGAAAATTGCTATCGGTGGCATGGGAACTGTCGTGAAGTCGGGTGGATGGGATGGAGCGGGGACAAGAGCCATTTTGAAGTCTATTCTTTCCATGCAACACTCATAGGGTCAATGTTAAACTCATCCGAAGTGTTCGGGCCGTCGCCCCCTCTCCCGCAGTTCCCGCGCCTTCGACTGCTGCAAAAAAGGCCGGGTCTAATCCTGGGGAGGAATTGGTACTTGAAATGCTGCAACAAATATATAAAAGTGATTAGGGTTCTAAAAGCCTAAAGGTCGGGCTGGGCCAGGTTGTTAAGAGGGTCTTTTGTCCAAAACACGTGATCAGCCCACCCAGATTTCGCCCTCCCTCGTAATTACACGGTCCGGCCGGTCCAGACCCGTAGTTCCAGCATCGGCGCCGGGTTCCGCCCGCCGCCTCGCCCGTCGCCTCGCCCGCCCAGCGGCCAGATGACGTCACACAGCGGGGGGGTGGCGGCACGGCACGGCCCGCACAGGGGTAGGGCAGCACGGGCGGGAGCCGCGCACTGTTCGCTGGGTTGGCGGTCGGGGCTTCAGAGGGTCTCCGATACCACGGTGGTGATGCTGCGTAAATCATGCTGAGTACGGTTGTCGATCAAAATTGAGCCGAGCGGTTTAGTTTGCACCTGACGGGAGACCGGAATGCGGCATCCACGGACTCCCTGAAGTCGTACTAATCTAAGGATGATCCTGAAATATAAATAAACGAAATGCCCACTGATTAACTAAAGCTGAAATTTGAATAATCATGACGTCAATCACTCCAGTATTGTGAACTGTCTCTACGGCAATTAAATGCCCCTCGAAGCTATGCTGTTTTGCTCGTGAGAGAAGCAGGTAATGAGGAAGATTTTACGAAAAGCAATGGTTTAAAAGTTGAGACTATGGTACATATATAATTAACACTTCGAATAATATATAAATATGGAAACTAGATATAAAAATCAGTCACTGGCGTACGTACGCCTAAAGGTTCAAATTCGCTCGTGTGCACGACAGGCACGAATAAGGTGTGGATTAATTAGCTGATGCTACAACACACTTGCCATGATGCATAACTTAGGCGAGTTTCTCATAAGCTTGCTTCTCATGTCTATCGAAGATTACGTGCGCAAACGTGGCTTCGCCGCCTACCCTGAGGTTCCATCGCTGCCGAGATCCACACATTTGCTCTCCGCCACGGTTACTACACCGCACAGCCAACCGCCGACGACTCTGTATGCAAATAGCCCAGTGAAGGGTCCGCCGGAAAACCACGCCGCTGCTAATGCACCGGCTCTTTACGAAATTATGGCGCAGATCAAGCAACTCGCCGACATGCTACAACGCTGGCTGGCATTATGTAATTCTGTGATACTCACACTGATCCAGTCGACAATTAATACTAATCGCTTGCATTATTCAAAATTACCATATTCAGATCAGACGCTGCACCCTCAATTCCCTCACGAAAACAATGTATTCTCTGGCATTCTAAGCAGCACAAGCGGGTAATTTGTTACCAATAATTGCCAGAGCTGGGTATGTTGCATGATCTGTCGGTGAAAACAACTACGATGCCATATCAGTCACGCCTTGCATGTCGAAGAACATGCCTTGGGCACGACGAAGCCCTTCAAGATCAGCAGCGCTCGTTATTCTTCAGTCGTGCATGGCAATGAACGTGCACGGTAGCTATGTTCTTGGAAGCATGACGCTATCACAGTGCCATGGCAACGTCACGCCATAACACCACAACATGCAAGGCATGACACTACCACAGTACCGTGGCAACGTCCCGTTATAACATCGCAACGGCGGCAATGATAGAACATCACCTCAATCCCATGTTGCAATATCGATGCAATAT
The DNA here is from genome assembly GCA_034440575.1 of Imbricaverruca yamaguchii. NCBI lineage: Eukaryota > Metazoa > Arthropoda > Thecostraca > Neoverrucidae > Imbricaverruca > Imbricaverruca yamaguchii. The sequence continues at coordinate 847,351 of JAOTOL010001553.1, read as the reverse complement.
CATCTTATCATGTCACGACAATTTGTTAATGCAACATCACGACAATATTCTGCTATGATATTGCGATAATGCTCCGGTACGAAATCACGAGAATGTTCTGCTATGACATCACGACAATACTCTCCTATGATATCAAGCCAACATACTGTTATGATGTCACGACAATGTTCTGTTATGATGCCATGGAAATGTCCTGCTATCGTGCCACAGTGCCACGACAATGCCCTGTCACGACATCACGTCGATATTCCAATATACATCGCGTTAACATACTCCGATATCACGACGATGTCCTCCTGTATGGCAGCACTATTCTGCCGTAACACCACGCCAGCACCTGGTCACATCTGCCGCATCGGCGTAACACTCGACAGCGTCACGGCAGCGTCACGGCAGCGCGGGCGCCGCGACACGGCCGGGCACGGGGCCGCCGTCGGCAGCGGCGGCGGCGCGTCCCATTTCCCGAAACGGCCGCTTCCGGATCTGCGGCCGGCTGGGCCGGGTGGCGTGCGAGCGTCACCGCCGGTACCGCTACCTGGCGACCAACGGGACCGGCGCTCGACCGGAACCGAGACACTCTCCTCCGCCGGTCTTGCGCCGCCTCGGTCGCCTGGCGACCGTCCGTCGTGCCGTCCGCCGCAGTCGCCTCGTCTCCGGCCGCCACAGCCGCCTCGCCTCACCTTCGGCTTCCGTGTCATGTCCAGTCCGCGCGCGTCTTGCCGTACACTCGGTCTTGGATCCAGTTGTTGGTCGTCTCGCGTCTTGTCGTACTTGGCCTTCCCCGTGTTCCGTCCTCACCGACCTTGGCTTCCTCGCCTGCCCTATATCCAGTCCGAACAAACTCTGGGTTCTTTTACGACGAATTAGATTGCGAGGCTATACAGCGTCGTGCCCTATATCCAGCTCTCACCCACCCTCTTACCTCCCCATCTGTCACACTCCCAGTCCTCACTCGCTTCACCTGCTATCGACATACCTTCTCGACCGCTCGTCTTCCGGTCGGGCTTCTCGACAGACGCTTCCGTCCATTGCTTCGTCCGAATGTTTAGCTCTTTGTTGTCTGTGTGCCTGACTGTTCTCAGTGTGCTTGGCCGTCTGTTCGGTTGGCTTCCGATCCGCCGCCTGATTTTCTGTCCGAGTGACGTTCAGCTTGACCGTTTGCCGGGTACCTGCCCGTTTGGCCGTCTCGTGTGGATTCGGCGGTCCGTCGGCTGGCTTGGCTGTCCGGCTTCGCCTTCCTGTCTTACATTCCGTCTGTCCGCACGCCTTCTGTCTGTTCTGAGAGCTGCTGCAATTCTGCTTGCGTGCCAAGACACGGTTTTTCCAATTTGTCCGGGTATTCCCGAGGCCAACTGAGACATCGTCTGCGAACGCTGCCACCCGACCCGTCGGCCACAGGTCTGTCGGTCCGACGCCCAAGTGATGTGCCAGTGCAGAAGTGACGGCCGGCTCCTTTCCAGCCGGTCCGCCGCCGACCGCGCGTGTGTGTGTGTGTGTGTGTCTGCGTGTCTGCGTGTCTGACTGCGTGTCTGACTGTGTGTCTGTCAGCCGGACAATGAGCAGAACATTGACGCCCGCGTTGGACGGCTGCGCGGATATAACGGTACGCCCTGAGCGTATTCATAGCGGTACACACCTGTATCGGATCTGGGACACCTACAATGACTAAATCAAAAGGCAGATGCGGCGTAGTGATACAGCGGACCTCACGAGGTGAAAGTGGCACAGGGACAACGCAGAGGTCGATGGTAGATATTGTTGACAAGAGCCATTTCATGAGGTTGTGAATTGTTATTCTAACTGGTTTTTCCGACGAATACATCAGTCAGCGCCATGGCGGTCGTGTGCTCGTATTCAGTCACTAGGCAATACGGCCACCGTAAATTAAGATACTAATCTTTACTATCCATAATCCCTCATATATTCCCTTCACTGGCCCTGCGTGAGCAGGCAACACAAAAGAAATATGGAGGCTGTTAGAAAAGTCCGAATTATGTTATTACCGTTCAATAACACGGCGTGGCACCGATTCAATGTGTGTGTGTGTACACTCAATTTTGGCCCGGCTGCCAGCTACACTTCACTCGGGACCTGTCATTTGGCCAAATTACGGGTATTCATGGCGGGTAATGTCAAACGTAATGTCAAACGCACACGCTGCGCAATGGCAGACCCGCAGCGTGCCCCGTCCCCGGCGTGCTCCGAGGGCCGGGCCCGCCGTCGGCCCAGGTCACCGCGCGCCTCGACCGGCGGCCCTGCCTCGGCGACGATCGAACACAAACAAGAGAGATTATCACCGGTCGTCACGGGTCAGGGGTCAAACTGATCTACAGAGCGGCCGCCTTTGATCCTGCCCAGCGGCGCCGCGGGCTGTCGGCGCCGGACGGCCGGGACTCTCGGGCCCAATCGATGCGGCGATCCGGTGTTGGATTTGCCGACGAGGGACGGGCGGGCGACAAGCGCCGACACGATGCGCGTCCTGAACACGACACGCGCCGCGGCCCGGTTCGCGCCGCGACCGCGGCCATTCTTTTCCCGTGCCCTGATTCGATCGTACCGCACTTCCCGAGGCCGACACCACCGGTCGGAGCCAACAGCAAACGCGCACGCACACACCCCACAGGAACACCTTTCGGGAATCTACCCGTGCGGTCGACTGTCCTGTGCCGGGGCGGCGCCACTGCGCTGGACGGACGAACGGAACGTCCCAGCCGGTATCGCAAGCACCCCGGCACACCGGCCACATCGCCGATCGGCGGCGAGATTAGATTCGCACCCTACACCGGCAAACCTTGAAACATGATACCACTGTACCCCAAGACCAGCTGTATCCCGTGACAGTGAAACACAGTGCAAGGACATTCATGAGGCAGGATCCATTGTCGATAAAAGTCAGCCATGTCCAGGCCATCGAGCACCGTAGTGCCGTCATATCACCCTGGTGATTTATTCGCGCCTCCCAGGTTAGCATAACGGGGCGATAACAGATGCACGAGGAGGCGGGATCTACAGAGCCGGACAGGCACCCGCCAAGATTACGAAGCGGAACAGACAGTGGGACAAGTTGCCGCCTCTCAACGGATCGCTTTCGCATGATTTGAGTCGGAAGACAAAGGAGTCGCAGTCGACGCCAGTGCACGTGCGTTGAATCAGCATTCAGCATCAGCGGCGAAGCCAACGCCTTCTGAAAGGACAAAGGCTCTTCGGGTGCCGAAAAGAAACGTGCTCTGGGAGGGCTAATGAACATTTTGGGGATCGGGGTGAGGGATTGATGGATGTAGTTTCCTAGTTTGGGGATGTTGTACTCCCAAATATTTGCAATACCGGTACTCTACGGCAATGGTATGCTCCAGTTATTCCCTGCATTGCTGCGACGCCATCATGCACACACACATCAAACTACATAGGTAGTAATCCCTAGGCAATCCCTCGATGGCATTAGTTTCATCTCGGAAGACAACGGAAAGGGAACCCCGGACACGTCCCAATACATTTCCCAACGTTTTGTACCTCCGGAGTAGCGGGCAAAGAGCCCGATTGCGCTCGGTTTCCCTATCAACACCTCCAACTTGCGCCCAGCACCGCTCCGTCCCCCAGCTCTGTCGAGAGCACACCACCACCAGAGGCCGCCCGGCACTCCGGAGAGTGGCGCGCCGTCTGGCCGGGACATGACGCGTCGTGACGTCCGACCGTGTCGGGGTCACCAACGACACGTCCTCGGCCGGCTGTCAAAACGGCCGCTCGCCGCCGCCATTAGCAGTATCGGCCGTGTTGTGTCGGGCTGTCGGCCGGCCGTCGAGCCGGCATGTCGAGCGAGATGTCGGAGCCGCCATCGCGATAGCAGCTCCGACATCTCGCTCACCGATGCATCGGTAAGGTGGTGAGGTGGTGAGGTGTGCGAAGCAGGGCGGCCCGTCGCTGTTCGGTCCCAGTGCCGCCGTGATACAACTATAAACTGGCTGCCAGGGAGGTGGTGATATGTGTGAGACACTGCAAGGCACTGATCGGCGAGACGGAGCAGACATGTGAGAAGACGGGCGTTATCGGTGAGACAGCAAAGGTGGTCGGATGTTGTAAAGCGTGCTCGGTTGAAGCATGAAATGTGAGTACCAGTTCCCATTACAATTTATTGCAGCCATACGTTTCCTCGCTGCTCAGCAAGCACGAAATGCAAGTTGTGTACAATCGATAAGATGGTGAACATGGTGAAATGCTATAACCTATCCAACAGCTAAGAGAGCATTATCGGCTTAGATGACGTTTAGTCCATAAAGAGCAGACTTAAATGCCGATAAAACGAGAAACTACTAAAAGGGAACGATGTGAAGTCACAAACGCGATTCCCATGCTAATGCGCCAGATATGCTTAAAGACTCCTCATATCCAGATCCAGGTTGAAGATAAGAGCATAGTCGTGAGTGGCGGTTGCGACTTTCGTCAAAAGCCAACTACATTCAAATATGCTCTATGCTGTTAGACTAGTGTATTCATTTTTCGGTACCTGAGCATTCCTGATGTTTGTGAAGCACCCCCAGAATTAGTATATGATCCTATGTGAGCGAACGTTCCCAGCGACTTTTATCTCCAGCGATCACACGCGAATTATTTTCTTATTATCTAGTTTGTGATGAGGCCCTGGTGTGGTCCTCTATATATTCTATGATTTGTGATGCCCTCCGCACTTACTGTAGCGCGGAAGCTTTGAATACGAAACTAATCGGGAGTTGTTAGCCTGCCCTAATACCAAGATGTATCTCGCTATATTATGCACATCCGTTTCATTATTAATCCAAGATCACATTTCCCACTATACGAATGTAATGCCAGAGGGTACGCAGGCCCCACACCACTCCGTTCTTCTCTGACTTTGAAACGTGGGCGATCCGGACCCCCCCCCCACACACACACACACGCCTGTCATCACCAGCCATGGTACCCCATGGCATCAGTGCGCTCAAGCTGCAGCACGCCGCGTCGGCCCGAGGCGGTGTACCAGTTTTCCAGAATCGTTTGTGCGTACTGACGTTGTCGGTTCCCAATTACCCAGCCCCCCCTCCGAGTCGTTTGTGCGTATTGCCGGTACTGGCGACACACTCCGACTAATGACCGGGCGGCACGCATTTCAGCGTGTTGCGAGTCGGTGGCATTGCGTGGGGCTGGCACGGGATTCAGCCGCGGGTGTGCGGCCCAGGTATCACCCACGTCCTGACCACCACACGGGGGCCACCACCGCCACAGACACCCGACAAATACCGCCGGCACCACCGGCGCTGTCCCACAGACGACGCCACACCTGCTCCAGCGACGAGGCCCTGTCCAGGCCGGCTCGGCTGTCCCGCACAGGCGCCGTCGCCACCCGGCCAAAAGGGTCACGGCGGCCACTTTCACTGGGACGCGGCGGCCCGCCAGCGGTTCACAACTCTCCGGTCGGCCGAGCCGCGCCGGGCCGGCCAGGGGTTCACAACTCCACGGGACGCGGCCCGCGTCGAGCGCTGGAATGCGGCCGATGCGTGGCTCAATCCCAGCAGTTGGCGCAGCAGTCAGATGCCAATGTGGCGGGGCAGTCGGACACAAATGTGACGGGGCAGCCGGATACCAATGTGACGGGGCCGCCAGACACCAATGTGACGGGGCCGCCAGACACCAATGTGACGGGGCCGCCAGACACCAATGTGACGGGGCCGCCAGACACCAATGTGACGGGGCCGCCAGACACCAATGTGACGGGGCCGCCAGACACCAATGTGACGGGGCAGTCGGATACCAATGTGGCGGGGCCGCCAGACACCAATGTGACGCAGCAGTCTCGGGATACCAATGTGACGGGGCCGCCAGACACCAATGTGGCGCGGCAGTCGGACATCAATGTAACACAGCCGCCTGAGACCAATGTGACGCTTCAGCTGGATACAGTAGACATGGCGGGCTATATCGGCGTACACCATTTGCGTTCTTTTCTTTACCGTTGTTCGCCAGCTGTGGCTTCTACTTTGCTATCCGAACGCCGTCAAACGTGGCGCCACCGCCATCCACGTTTGGACACCACCGGAGGCGGCTCCCACCAGCGGTATCTCCAAACCGCCGAAGGGCCTCTGTCAGAAGTGTTGTTCCATTGAGTCCCGACGTGCACCACTGAAGCTCTCCAGCATGGGAGTCACGTTATGATATGCTGTCTTGGGATAACATCTGCGGGGTAATCATTCCTGCGGTGCAGTGGTGTGATTTTCGTCCGCGGGCGACCATCGGCGGCGGCCATTGCTCTTGCATCATTGCCGGGTAAAAACCCACTTCAGCACCGACACGATTGCAACTGCAGCTCCGACAACAGCAAGAATGAGACGGCCTGCTTTGTCAAGCGCATTTGCACTAAGTGAGCCAACATTCAGAGGAGTTGCTAAGAAGTTTTGACCTGAATCACAGCAAACACAGGTCGACTTGCCCCGCAGCAAATTGTTCTCAGCCGGGGTCCTGTCGCCAACCCCTAGGCAGCCCTGACAATCAGTGCACCACCCCGCTGCCGTTCTCACGGGTGCAGGCCGCTGCCCTCAGTTGAACACACGGTGGCATTCCAGCGACACCCCGAACACTTCCGTCCGCTTTGGTTGGTTGGTTATTTAAGATTTATGGCGCGCCGACCAGTTTGCATCACACAGGGCCCATTCGTTCACTTCAGACGAAGCTGGCGGGCACAAATGTCGCCAATATTGCAAACAACGCGTTACCTATTGTTGTCATTGGGGTTCAGGGGCGCATCAACTGCATATGTTATACAGCAACGCGATGCCTAAACACGTGGAGTTTGTATTTCGACCCGTGATCGACTCCAATGCCCACCAGACGATGTCGACACCCCTTCCGAGGCACCCGTCTCCACCGGCCGGGGAGCGTCCACACCCCTGTCAGCCGCACCGACCAGTGGCCAACTCCAATGCCCACCAGACGACGTCAACACCCCTCCCGAGACAGCCGCCTCCACTGCCGGGACGCGTCCGCACCCCTGTCCGCCGCTACAGAGAACGCGCCACCTGTGGCTGACCGCACAAGGTGTGTTGTCGAGCTGCGGCGGACCGGTGCCGACCGCCGCAGGGCCCACACCGCCGCGCCACGCTCGCGCCCATTGTCGCACAACCACGGCTGGAATGCTCTTCAGCCGGTGATGGCCGGTGACGGCGGGTGGCGCGCCACCAATGTGGGGCGTCTGTCACCGCGTGTGTGTGTGCGCATCACCCATGTCGACAAGAAAAATCACGCTCGGTTGTTGAGTATTTGCGGATGCACATGTATGTATGTATGTATGTATGTATGTATGTATGTATGTATGTATGTATGTATGTATGTATGTATGTATGTATGTGTATGTATGTATGTATGTATGTATGTATGTATGTGTGTATGTATGTATGTATGTATGTGTGTATGTATGTATGTATGTATGTATGTATGTGTGTATGTATGTATGTATGTATGTATGCGTGTATAAAAATATATATATATATATATATATTGTATATATACATATAGTGTTCCCTCAATGTTGCCCCCTCAACCCAATAACTTAATCTTTTAACGTGGTACCCTATGGAGTGTGCCTCAAATATATTTGGGTCTGTGCATTGCTTATGTATTTTGCAACCGCCGCCCCAGATTGGATTGGATTGTGGCTTTCCAACGCAATCAGCAGCTGAGGTCACATGGCGTCGCCTGCCTCTCACCCTGGCAAGAAGGGCGGGCATCGCGGGAAATCGAACCCCGCACCTCTGGCGTGCCAGACGCTCAGCTTAGCTACTGAGCCACCGACGCGCTCCCCCCAATAATTTTCAGAAATCAACACCCGTGACTATATATACATATCTGAACATACATGTCGGACCATATTACGCACCAATGACATGCATTTTTGATGTCGGGGGAGGGGGCGGGCGGGGGCGGGCGGTCATTTCCGCAGATTGGTCGTCGGTGGCGATGCCGAGGGACGTTTTAAGCGTTTTGCAGCCGGTTTGCCGTGTCATGCCCTCATTAGCCTGATGGTTAAACAGGCAACCACGGTAGGGACTCGACAGAAAGGTATCCAAGCGCTCAAGTGGCCCCGGGGGAAGGCCACACGGTCGCTGTGCAATGCGTGTGGACAGGCACTGCCATCAGCAAACGCAGAACTCAAAATGAATGAAGTCCAGGTATGGTCCGGCTAGCATTCCACTGACTATTAAATTACGCATAGATAAAGATAAACCGGTAATAAACCGAGATAAGACGCGAATCAGCCCCGGGGTCGAGGTGGCCCACCCGCTCACTATCAGAGCTCACTCAGCATCACATTGGCAGATCCGAGCACTGACACACATCCACTCTGACACACATCCACTCTGATACACATCCCTCCACAGCAGAAGCGCAGCCAAAGGCTGCGCTGGGCTCGGACCGCCCCTCGTGAAGCTGCCTAAATTCCGATACAAATATCCAACGTTCATCCGATTTATTTTTTTGCATGTGCGATAACACATTTTTACACCCGTTCGCCCTCCCCCTCCCCTCACCCCAGCATAAAAATTATCTGGTTGTGCTCCTCTTGCATTCTTCCACCCCACCCCACCCCACACACCACCACCCTCCCGCCACCTACACACACACACACACACCTTGAGTATGGATATCAAGTTATTAGGCTGAGCACCCCACGACTTGCACGTGCTGTGCTGGTATGTTTCCAGTGTTGCACGTGCTGTGCTGTCTCCAGTGCTGGTGCGCCCCTCCTCGCCTCCCCCATCCACACCTCCCAGCGCCCGGTTAACATCCAGCTGAGCTCACTCCCGCGACATGTTGGCGCGTATGCGTGCATAGCGACGTGCGCGCCGCGACGGCAAGCCGTGGCACGCGGCATGCATCACCCATGTGACGCTGACACTTGCTCTGCGCCCGTGCTGCATTCACAGTCGGGCGCCGCGACGGCAAGCCGTGGCACGCGGCATGCATCACCCATGTGACGCTGACACTTGCTCTGCGCCCGTGCTGCATTCACAGTCGGGCGCCGCACACACTGCTGACATTTTAACGCGGCGTCGACATAAAATCGACACCGCACGTGCCGGCGGGGCGACACGATGCGACACAGTGTCGCACGCACGTCTCCACAGTGCCACGTGCTCGTAGTTGCTGGATTCGGATGCTGCGTGTGGGGGGGGGGAGTGAGGGATGTACTGCTCTCACGTCATGCGTTTAGTATCTGATCTTGCGCCGCGACGACATATCTCGAGACGACATATCACGAGCATTTGGCGTGTTTTTGTCGCGCCTACGCGTCGTTTTTATCGAGCCTACGTATAGTGATTTGTAACAGGTTATTCTACATTGTGATTATTTCCGTTTGATTGTGGCATGTAATTTTAATTGTATTCGTAACCCAAGCGTGACCACCCACATAGACAATGTATCAAGCCCTGGCATGTGACCAGCAGCTCAACAGAAGTACATGCAAGCGGGAGCATAAAGGCGCCAACACGCGCCAATCTAACTCCTAAGGAATTACAAGTTTTTATTTCGCTTAAAGGCGATTTATTATGTGGGGATAAACAACGGAAGTTCGCACTCGCTAGTGAAAAAAAAGCACAAGACACAACATAACATGAATCATCAGCATTAAGCTTCATATCAGGGTAGCTATGTAAATACTCTTCACAGCTCATAGCATTCAGATGTCTTTAAAAAGCGTTCAGCCATTAATCCATCACAAAAAAACTTCCCTCCAGTGAACTTCCGTCTATATTCGAAGACGTAAGACGCGTTTGGGTGTTCATAAAAACCTGTCAAACTTCGCAGATGGGGAAATATCAATCAAAAGTCAGCTCACCACCACAGCTCTAACTAAAATGTCAATCATTACGACCGACAAAATATTCAACACGAATAGCAAACGCTCTCACCGGCACGGTACCGCCACTTCGCTGGGTTCATCTCTACCGCGAGTGGCCTGTCGACTCGATTGAATTGGTAAGAGCGGTGGTAGCAAATAGTGCTGGCGGTTGTTGTGAGCAATATGACGGTTGAAATTAACACTTCACGATTGCAATCTGTCCTCATATTGGAACGCAAAAGGTTGAATAGCGCATCCAGGACGTGAGAATACATTTGGGGATGTCATTTCTTCAGAGCAGAGTAACGGGATTGGATCCAAACGAACCAATTTCATTCTGGCCTGAAGTGGGGCTAATCCCAAACATGACCTGCCTTTGAGACACCGCTGGAACGCTACCATTTCAGCATGAGCACGCTCATCTTTCCATCGTCAAGTTTTCAATTTCAACCCAATTTGATCGAAGGTTACCATCGTCAAGTTTCAATTTCAACGTGACGCCAGGATGAACTATTTTGAAAGTTGGATCCGACGCCAGGATTGGGTTGTGATGTCAAAACGGTGGCGGTATCAAAACCAAACGCGGTGGTCTCGGTGGCGCGCTGGGAACGATTCGGGGCGCACATGTAGCTTACCCCACGTATACACCTTTAGGGTTGTGTGTACCCCACATACACACATGTATGGTTGTGTGTACCCCACATATATGCCAATGGGGTTGTGTGAACCCCACGTGCATACCTTTGGGATTGGGTATACCCCACATGCATCCCCACAAAATACGCGCTCCAATCTTATCGGCTTTGTCATGGACCCCCTCGGGGCGCACGCGGCATTTGTCGCCCCTTAAATTATGCACGGGGCCTGGACATTTCAACAATCCCGCTGACGCATACACCACGATAGGCAAATGAAACGTTAACAGAGCTTTTCAAAATTAACCCTAGGTGCAAACGCCAAGAAAATCCAGTGCTGACAAAGTATGGCAAGCTGTTCCACTAAGCCGTTGGGATGACATCCGGGGCAATGCCTGACAGTTGTCAGTTGTGTTGACTGACAGTTGGCAGTTGCGATGACGATGGCTGGGACAATGACTGTCAACAACGTCGTTTTTTGGGTTAATCGGGGAGAGCGATTGAAGAGAAACCTAATCTATCGCATTAGGCACCTAAAATGACTTGAATACAAAGTACGGAGATCAGACACCAGATCTGAATCGCAAATATTCAGTCATGCATACACACACAAACACACCGATGGAGACAAAAGGACGGCAGTTGGCAGAAGCGAGGCCACCAAACAGTGAAAGAGGACTAGCACGCTCCGTTGGAACGGTTGTCCTACTTTCAGTTCAGGTCGGTCGGCACAAGGACAGGACGTGGAGCGCGAGCATCAGTACCGTGGCACTGCGGCCTGGCTAAACATGCTGGAGCTGAAGGAAAGCCAAACTGCGTGACCCCAAGCCGGGCCAACGAGCACCAGATGAGCTACACAATCAGACACCAACAGCCCAATGGGAACATAAAAATAAGAGCCTTAGGCTTGTCTACGACGCTTTCACGCATTCAGCTACTAGGTGATATGGCGTCGCAAATCTCTCGCGCCGATTGGTCGCGAGTGAACTCGGTAATGTTGCCGGTTGCGAGATTCGAACCCACAACCTTGCGATTGAGAGTACAACACTCTTCCGACTGACCTTCTACTCACGATGTGTGTCACAGAGCGCATGTAGTGTGTCGCGGAGCGCATGTAGTGTGTCACGGAGCGCATGTAGTGTTCAGGAGCGCATGTAGTGTGTCACAGAGCGCATGTAGTGTGTCACGAGCGCATGTAGTGTGTCACGGAGCGCATGTAGTGTGTCACAGAGCGCATGTAGTGTGTCACGGAGCGCATGTAGTGTGTCACAGAGCGCATGTAGTGTGTCACAGAGCGCATGTAGTGTGTCGCGGAGCGCATGTAGTGTGTCAGTGAGCAGGAGCCAGGCAGACGGATGTTGCGCACTCACTTCCGTCAAGTCCGGCCGGTCCGGGCCATTAGCTCGCCGTCGCCGCTGGCCGCTCGACCGGTCACTTGCCGACCGCAGGCGGCCACACAACACTCTGTAATTTGTCGCATTAAACAGCGCGACAAAAAGTGACCGAGCGCGGGGTGCCAGTGGCGCGTTTCCAAACACCAAATCGGTCCGCGTTCTCGACTTCGTTCCGCGCCACAGCACATAGCGGCACTTCACAAACTGCCACCGTTAGACAGCGCGCACGAAGCCACACACACACACATACAGACACACATACACACACACACAGACAGACAGACAGACAGACACAGACGGCGCGTCGTAGGATCGGCACGGCAGTGGACCGGAAGTGGAAGCGCTCGAGACACCGTTCGCCGGGCGGCCACTACCGGCGGCCTGGCGACTGGCGATGGCGACCACGTCTGCCGGCCGGGATCGGAGTCTGATCATGGATCAGAGATGGATCATGATCCGAATTTGATCACGGATCAGAAACCGATCAGGTTGATCATGGATCAGATGTTGACCATGATCAGAGGTCGAGCATGGAGCAAAAAAGGAGCAATGATCAGGTTTATCAGTGATAAGGTGGATCAAGGATCAGGTGAATCAAGGAGCAGGTACGGGTCAGGGAGCAAAGGTCGATCAGGGACGGATCAGGGAGCAAAGGTGGATCAGGGACCGATCACGAACAGAAGTGGATATGGAATCACCAAGGATTAGAGGCCAATCAGGCATCAGACGATGATCTGAGGCCAGAGGTGCATCAAGAATCAGACGTGGATCAGGGACTGGGTGGACTATTTGATCAAGGATCTACCAGGATGGATTGGCTGTCCATCAGGAAGACTTGCGACAACCGACATCACTCGGGTTCGCGGTCACCATAGCAACAGGTTGCCGTTGATTGTGCTGCGCATCAGCAAGTGTCTACCACAATAACGGGCTGCCGTTGATTGTCCTGAGCAGTATTAACTATCCATAGACGCAACTGACAGGAGTGCACAAACTGAGGCGCATCCTCTAAACTTTTTCCTTGTTGTCCAGTGACGAGTGCGACTGCAAGGCCAACCGATACTGAAGAAACGAAAACAGTAAATAAAGAACTCCCTTGATTATTGTGCTCATCGAATGAAGGCTGACGATGCGCCGAGGAAGATTTGGATAGTTCCTCCAGCTATAGCAATATAGTTGGGATATAGTGTCCATACTGAGAATTGTGTGAGCTTTCTTTTCGCTGTCAGGGTAGGCTCACCCGTAGCCTACGAGCTGCCGCTACAATTTCATCAAAATGGCGCCAATAGCTCACTGTGTGCACCGTGAACGGCGACGCCCAAGCTTGCGCTGCTTTCGCAAAAGCGTGAACAGCAGCCGCAGCTGGCACTGCCTTTGACGACCACCACAGTCCGTACCTGTTGCGAGGATGCAGCACGCGCGGAGGGCGACATGAGCCCGCACCCGGCTCGACAAAATGGTCACGTACAGGAAAACTGCCACGGCAAGAAGTGTGTCTCCGGCGCGACGGGAACACCTCTCCGGCCGGAGTAGAAAGCTTTCCAACCGGCACGGCGGGTCAAGGGCCAAGGCAGTCAAACCAACTGGCATATCATTACCATCTACACCGGATTCACATGGTAAACAACCCACTTCCCGGAACAATTTCCCGGCCGGCGAAGCGAACAACCTGCTCGGAGTCCATTCCGCTCGCGCAGGACGCACTCCGCGCGGCGACAGCCTGCCAGAGATTGTGTGACGTCACGCAGGCGGCGTTGCGCTCGCCGATCTCGCAGCGTCGCCAATACAGAGCATTATCCAAACATCATTCGGCTGGCGGCCCGCGTAATTGGCTATTCGCAAGCCGATCAATATAGCGTTGCAGGTAATGGAGATATGCTCCGAGCGACCTCCTACATGATGGCCAATACAGCCGGCCAATATATCGGCCGACGATGGAGGGGTGGGGAGGGGTGCGTGGCCGCGAGAACAGCACCGCACACAGTCTGCTGTGGTGAGGCCATGCGCATGAGCACGTGATGGCGCCGAGTGTGCGACGACAATCAGATTACCACAGCGCCGACTGCCCAGGGCACCACGCGCTTCGGCGCAGCAAAACTGTCATGCAAATGCTGTGGTGAATAATGCAGACGGCGTATAAATCGCAGATGGCAAAACTGTTTGCGACGTGTTTGAATCTGTTCAGTTTGCTGGCGGTGCGGTCGCCGTTTCGTGTTTAATTCTGGCGACACGAAACCAATTTCAGATGCGCGAACACTGCCCTGGCCGGATGAACGATAGTCTAAGTGGGATGAGATGATTTTTGCCAGCGCGGCGGACAAATAGACCCAACTGGGGCGCGGCAGCTCTGTCCTATTGATCGGACTGCGTTCCCGGGAATTCCAAGCATCAGTGATATTCGGCAACACGCCGCAAAGAGATGACCCCGATCGCGGAAATAAACGAGTCGACTCTGGGGAGAGTGGCACGAGCGATACCTGTCGCAGAGTTCACATCGTCCAAGTTGAGATAACACAAGTACCCAATCCCATCAAAAGTTGGCTCGAGATGGCTGCAGCACCATGATCGTGCGATTGTGTGGCGACAGACGTCGAAACGTGGACATTCAATTGCGCACCAGCATCGTTCTAGTATTTCTGACTAAAAGAATATTGCAAAAGTTTGCTTATGTCCTGGTAACGCTGCGCCAAAGTTCCACAAACGTCTTTGGCATGGCATCCACGTTTGCACAATATGAGACATTTATGGGACATGAAATTAATCACATTTTGAGAAAGTTAACTGGTACCAGCGCCCCCGGGCCATAATCAAACTTCTCCAACGTCCCGCCATGCCGGAAAGCACCATCGAGATCGTGTTCAGTTTCATTACGGCACCGCCTCCAACTAAGAGGGGCACATTCCAGGCACCGCACCAGGCCTTCCTATCGTCGGCAAGGACGCACTTCAGACGGAAACCGCGCCCGGTCACCGAGCACAGCGCCGCCGACAGCACTGCACAGCATAGCACAGCACAGCACAGCACAGCATTGCATAGCACGCAAGCACAGCCCGCAACACAGCGCCGCTGACAGCACAGAATAGCCCGCAACACAGCGCCGCCGACAGCATAGCACAGCACAGCATAGTCCGCAACACAGCGCCACCGACAGCACAGCATAGCCCGCAACACAGCGCCGCCGACAGCATAGCACAGCACCGCATAGCCCGCAACACAGCGCCACCGACAGCACAGCATAGCCCGCAACACAGCGCCGCCGACAGCACAACATAGCATAGCCCACAACACACACACCGTGCAATGTCAGGTATTCACCGCGAGCCGCACTGAAACGCCGACAGCGGCGGCCGCGCGCCGTCGGCGTCGACAACCCGCCCGCCGGTCGACGGCCGACGCTAGCATCGAAGCCGACACATCGATTCCTGCATTCCGGCGCGCAGAGGCGACCGTCGGAAATGATACGTGTGCAGCGGGCGAGTAACGTCGGCACCGACGCAGCTGCCCGCCACCGGCACCGGGGAGCCCGCAGTCGTGCACGACTCGAGCACGGCCGCAGGAACTGCTAGTTAGTTATTTGGGCTTTAGGGCGCATCGACCATGTTGAACACATAGCAGATCATACAGGAGCCGCACAAGTTGGGGAGGGGTGGGGACAAGAGCCATCTTGAAAACTATTTGCATACAGCACACATATGTTCAATGCTAAACTCGTCCACAATTGGTGGACGGTGCTGTCTGTTCTGTTCTTACACCCGTCCCCGGTCGCTGTGACCATGACCCCGTGAGTATGTCACGTGAACGGCTGGGAACCGCTGTGGGGCTGAATCAGTCGCCTGAGGTGCTCAGGCGAGTGGTTCACGTGGCTGGTCACGGAGTCAGAGGCGCGTCCAGGTAGCCGGGAGAGAGAGCACACCGGCCGCGGAAGAAGTCGGTGGAGCTGATCGGACGGATGCCGTTTGTGTTGGTGTTAGTTTTTCGGCCCCAATTGCGCAACTATCGCAATTTGTCGTCAACTCCACCGATATTCCTCGCCTCCCCCAGTTGGAAAATGTATTGGTACGTACCTGCGAGAGACTACCTCTTGTTGCATGGCCGATACTGACCAAGGGCGCAAGAAGACCAGTGAAAACAGGAGGATGCTATTCTTCCCCATGTGGCCAACGGCTAAGATCGTGAAAAGTGTGGTCGGGGCATGTTCCTGTCGCCCAGTCGCTCGCGTTGCTACGCTTATGAATACGACGGATTTAAATGTGACGCGCCGCTCGGTGGTCCGGCCGCTCTGATCAGATGCGAACGGTGCATCACCGGACTAAGTGCGGCCAGCAGCACCAGTCAGCCGCGCGCGCCGATCCCGGCGCGGTGTCGGCGGCCGGCGGCCGGCGCGCCGCTCAGACCTCTTCCGGGTTGGGCCGCCGGCACCGGCGCGTGCTAGCCGGCCGGAATCGATGACGTCACACCGGCGCACGGTGGGCCACAGTCAGCTGGTGCCGGGCGTGTACAACTAACTGGGCCGGCGGCCGCCGCCGCCGCCGATGCCGTTCGGGCACAACGGACCGCGCCACGCGCCGCCGCGCACCGTGCGACCGGCACGATCGCGCGGCGGGCGGCGCTGCGCCGGGAACGCCGCACGCTGCCGGCGGGGCGCCGCAAAATGCGCGCATTTCAGCGCCGGCTGGTGATGGCGGCCGATCCGTCCGTACAAGGGGGCTTTGCCCGCGGGCATCAGCACCTACAGCGCTTCACATACATCCCAGGCCATTTCAGTCGCGCAGTCCACTCAGAAGTAGACTTACCTCGGGGGAGTGGCACTCCTCCCCACCACCCATGTTGCTAAGACTGCATGGACATTGACTGGAAATAATGGCACGAACAAAAAAAACCATTTCATCAATTTTGAACAACTTCCACCCATGTCGCTCATCCCACTCTACCAGGTATTCCACTCAATCTATACCGAACCGTCTGCTCTAATACAGCAGCATTGTCCATCTCGGCAGAGCGACATCACCCACTCCACTCTTTTAGCGTCGTCCACTTCACTCCAGCGATAACATGCATTCAAACTACACAAGAACGTTCACTCCAGCCTGGAAACGTCGCAAAATCCAGCCCGTGCGCTCAGACAGCCCGCCCACTCCACTCCACTCCACTCCACTCCAGACAGCCCACCCACTCCACTCCGACAGCCCGTGCACTCCACTGACAGCGAGTACACACTCCACTCCATTCCATTCACACACGTACACTACACGAGCCCATCGGTCAGCCGCCACCAGGCAGAACTCTTCACGTTTGAGCCGACACTGGCCCCGCGCCACGTTCGCGACGCACCTCCGGCCTGTGCGGCGGCACGACGGCGGCAGACGAGCGGCCAGTGCGCGGCCAGACGACGCGGCCAGACCGACGCGGCCAGTGCGGCGGCCGACGGCGGCCAGACCGACGCGGCCAGTGCGGCGGCCAGACCGACGCGGCCAGTGCGGCGGCCAGACCGACGCGGCCGTCGGGGACGCGGCCAGACCGACGCGGCCAGTGCGGCGGCAGACCGACGCGGCCAGTGCGGGGCAGACCGACGGCGGCCAGTGCGGCGGCCAGACCGACGGCGGCCTGTGCGGCGGCCAGTCCGACGCGGCATACGCGGCGGCCAGACCGACGCGGCCAGTGCGGCGGCCAGTCCGACGCGGCATACGCGGCGGCCAGACCGACGCGGCATACGCGGCGCGCGCCGGCCGCGATTACGACACGGCCGGCGGCGGCGGCGAGCACCGGGCGCCAGTATCGTGTCACTCAGTGTGTTGTAGCGGCGCGCTTACACGACGTCGGCGTGCAGCAGCGGCGCAGGCACGCGGCGCGTCACGTCACGTCACGTCACGTCACGTCACGTCACGTCACGTCACGTCAGTCGCGGCCGCGGAACAATGCCGGCCGCCAGAACACGGCCGCAGAACACGGCCCAGGCTCAGCCGTGCTCCAGACCGTGTGCTCCGGAGCACCGCCATCGGAACACCGTCGAAATTCAGCCGCGGAACACCACCGGAACATCGCCGGAACTGCCGAAACACTACCAAAACACTAGCAGAGCACTACCAGAACACCACCCGAACACCATCACAACAACGGAACATCGATGGAACATCACCGGAACACTACCAGAACACCACCGTAACACACCACCGCAGCACACCACCGGAACACCCCACCTGAACACACCACCGGAACACACCACCGGGCAAGGTCGGAGCACTGACACGGCACCGGCCGCCGGGCGCCGACTCCGAATCCGCAGCGTCCGACTCCGAATCCGCAGCGTCCGACTCCGAATCCGCAGCGTCATCTCCAACGGAACGGGTTCGCTTCCCAGGCACTGCAGCTGTCATTTTGGCGTGTCGACGCCGCATTGTGCGACGGTCCGGCCGACCGGTGCCTTCTCCCGTCGCACACGTGAAGAGGCCTCGCCGAGAGGGACGCTGGCAGCGCTGCCCAACACCGCAGGTTATCTCAGACAGAGCGTGGGAGACCTCGGCAAAAAGAAGAAAGACAGAGAGGAGATCGGCGAATTGCATGGAGCACAGTTCAAGAGGAAAGAGGCAGATGTATGATTGGAAGACTGATAAGGACAGACAAGGAGAGGTGAGAGTAAAAGGGTAAAGGGGAGGGCGATAGAGTGAGAGACGAGTATCAAGAACAACAGACAGCAAAGGGAGGAAGTGAATGAGCTCACGGAAGAATGAGAACAAGGATAGAGGGAGCAGAGGAGAGAGTGGTATCAGAGTCAGCATAAATCCCGGCCTCGCTACAGAGCAGGAATAGATATGACAAAGGAAGAAAAGGAGAGAGAAAGCTTCAAATAATCCGCCGATCTGGGCTCACAATAAAACGCACCGGCCACCAGACAGCTTTCACTGCCGTCACAAGTAGGGGTGTTGGTCCTCCTCGAAAAGGAGCGATTAAAAATATGGCCATTAACATGCAAAATACCTTGGGAAAGACGAAGCTATTGCGACGGCTCATTTCAACACAGTGAGATTAGATTGCTGTCAGTGTGTTGGTCAATGCCGAGTCCATTTTGCAGATCACAAAGTGTATCTATCTGCCTCTAGACAGCCGGCAGCATCGATAACGGCTATGCTGAACAGTTATGTGGGCACAAACCGAACCGTCCCGAGCAAAACGCCGCGATGGTTTTGTGATTACGAAAGCGGAAGGACGCGCTCACCACGCATGATCGAACTTCAATGCGTGAAACCACTTGAACAGACTGGCACTCCTCGACCACTCGCGATGAGCCGGCTGCGCAGTGACAAGCGACAGGCGACAAGTGAACAATGCATCGGCGCGTTTCGGTGAACTGGGTAATAACAATACGCCAGATTGGAAATAACACACGCGTATCGTAGAAAGCATCTCGTCCTTCCGGACGCTCGGTCGATGTGTGTGCCGACATTCCACTTTCTACGCGCGGGTCCTGTACGGCGAGCACGGATCCGGTAGAAACCGGGTCGCCGCGCTGCATACGGTCGAATCGATTGAATTTTAAATTGGCTGACTTTGCAACTATGGCTGCATGATGTGGCTCGACAACGACGGACTGTGTAGCATATGGTTAGACACGTCACGACCGGACAGGACGGGCCGCTGCAGCCTGGCGACTCAAACCGGTCCGTTCTCAAGCGCGGGACGCGAGGACATCCTGACGTCACGGGACGCCGAGAACAGCCGCACTCCGGGTGACGCCAGTCCCAGCGCCAGTCGGAGTCTCGGAGTCGGAGTCTCAGAGTCTGCCTCGGCGTCGATCTGACTGTCGCCTAGTCAGCTTCCGAGACAGAATCTTGGCCACCCGATCAGCTTCCCGTTCATATCGGTTTGTGCCCGGGTGGCACGTTTCAGAGTTCGCGACAGCTTCCGTGTCGGTTTTAGAGTTTGACTCCGACTCCGAGTCTTGAGTCGCGCGAGTCTGCTTTCGGTGGCGGCGGCGGCGGCTGCGGCTGCGTTCTCATCCTTGGGTTCTTTTACGACGCATTCAACCGTTAGGCATATGACGTCGCCAACCTCTCACGCCGATTGGTCGCGGGTGGACTCGGTAAACGCCGTCGGTTGTGAGATTCGAGCCCACAATCTTGCGATCAAGTGTCCGACGCTCTACCAGGTGAGCTACCGCGGCCCCCTGTGTCCTCATCCGTCGTCGCGTTTTCGACAGGCGCGCGGACGTCTCCCGCGCGCCCAACGCGTCAACAAAGAGGGCGCCGCGCTGCGCGGGGCCACCGAGCAGACACCGTACAGAGCGGGCTGGAACAGCCGTCCGCGCGGCCGACCCCGCGCTCCAGCCGCCCCTGGCCGACGTGAGTGTTCCGTCCAAGTTTGCCCGTCAGGATCATGTCGACGAGTTGATGGTGGGGCATAAGATGGCCGCCATCTTCGACCGGTCGTCCACGGATCGTCCACAGGACGAGTGCGTTTACGAGTGTGTGAGCCATGTCTCCACAGCCGCACTCTCTCCCTGGGCCGTCAACAGGACAAGTGTGTGAGTGGTCTTCACAGATGCACGCTCTCCCTGGGCCGTCCACAGGATGAGTGTGAGTGGTCTTCACAGCTACACGCTCTCCCTGGACCGTCCACAGGATGAGTGTGTGAGTGGTCTTCACAGCTACACGCTCTCCCTGGGCCGTCCACAGGATGAGTGTGTGAGTGGTCTTCACAGCTGCACGCTCTCCCTGGACCGTCCACAGGATGAGTGTGAGTGGTCTTCACAGCTGCACGCTCTCCCTGGACCGTCCACAGGATGAGTGTGTATGGTCTTCACAGCTGCACGCTCTCCTGGCCGTCCGCAGGACAGTTGAGTGGTGTCTTCACAGCTGCACACTCTCCCTGGACCGTCCACAGGATGAGTGGAGTGTCTTCACAGCTCACGCTCCCTGACGTCCACAGGATGAGTGTATGGTCTTCACAGCTACACGCTCTCCCTGGGCCGTCCACAGGATGAGTGTGAGTGGTCTTCACAGCTGCACGCTCTCCCTGGACCGTCCACAGGATGAGTGTGTGAGTGGTCTTCACAGCTGCACGCTCTCCCTGGACCGTCCACAGGATGAGTGTGAGTGGTCTTCACAGCTGCACGCTCTCCCTGGGCCGTCCGCAGGACGAGTGTGAGCGGTGTCTTCACAGCTGCACACTCTCCCTGGACCGTCCACAGGATGAGTGTGAGTGGTCTTCACAGCTGCACGCTCTCCCTGGGCCGTCCGCAGGACGAGTGTGTGAGCGATGTCTCGACAGCTGCACGCTCCCCCGACACATCCCAGAGCCCGGCAGCCCGTGGGAGAGCAGCCACTCGCGGCGAGGCACACGCACGGGGCCGCGACCCTCTCCCTCTCCCCTCCACCGCTTCAACTCCTCCCCACCAACACGGGTGGGTGTCTCGTCGCAGTGGCGGATCTGAGAACCTCATCTGCGGCTGAGCGCAGTTTACGCGGCGAACAAGTCCTCGTTAAATCCGGCTTCATCTCGGCCTGTGTGCGCGCTCATTGTTCCAGATGAAACTGACTGTCGGCCCGGCCGGGCTGAATTCCGGGCCGCGTCGGTCTCGACCGAGCCTCACGGGCGGCGGCGGCGAGGAGCGCGATGGCGGCTGCCGGGGCTCGGCTCCGGCCAGCCATTCACGAATTAGTGCCATCTGCTAGGACTCTGACCCGACAAAGACCGCTGTTGATCGATCAACTGATGCGTTTTATACTGTTTACGACAGGGACGATTACAACGTGTTTGACGGGACGCCGCACGGGTGGGGATTACGGCGCGACGTCTCTCCGTCGTAAGTGCTGTCTTTCACATCGTGTAAGTCAGCTGTCCTGCTGCCGAGTCCACACACACAACTGCCAACTGGCGGCGGGCCGGGCCGAGTGCGCTGCACAATGAGCCGTGCACGGCCCGTGCACATCACGGCCCGTGCAAATCACTCAGTCTATCTGGTAGCACTCGACAGTGTTTGCGTTGCAAAAGTCCACGATCGTCTGCATGTCACTGTGAGCGAGCGCCCGGCGTGCTCATTTCGCCCGAGCGGGTCGTTGTGAGCCGACAATGCTGACGTCACCGGGCTAAGCAGGTCCCGGCAAAGGCATGCGGGACAGGCGCGAGCCTGAACACTGAACAACGAACAACCAACACTGAACAACTAACAACGAAAACTGAAGAACGAAAAACGAACACCGCCGAATACTCGCGTGTGCGCCCCAGCGACTCGAGGAAGACTTCCGAGATTGAGCCACGACCTCCGCAGGCGCGGGCACGCACAATCTGAGCCGCAAAACTCGCCCGCCCGTGACTCACCTTGTAGAGGTAGCCGTCGAAGATCCGATTGCTATGCTCCGAGCCCACACAGAACGCCTCCATGACCCCGTCACACCGCCGTCACTGATCGCGGCCCGCCGGTCCTCCGCCGACCCGCGCGAGCACCTACACGCACCGCGTCCCAGTGACGACTGAGCGGCGGCAGAGCGGCGGCCGCCGAGCGGGCCGAGCGGGCCGAGTACGACCGGCCGGCGGGGCGGCACGCAGCCGCGAACAGCCGCGCACCACAATGAATCTATGAAACGCACAGAGCACTGCGCTGCCAGCGACACCGTTGGTCGGCGCCCACTGCAGGAAACGGGACCGGCAGCGCCTCGCGTTCCGCCTCGAGACACGCCGTGCCGAGCCGAGCCCCGCATATCCCCAGAATGGTACCCACCCCCCGCTCGTCGAGTCGAGGGTGTGAGGGCGATGAACTGTGCCGACGCATGAGCCAGCCCGACGGCGGGGAGCCGTGTTTCGCGCTTCCCCACACACTCCATTTAAATCCGTCTCAAACAAGCCGTTCGGCCGAAACCACCGAGCTGAACGCCGGCAACTGCCGACCAGTCGGCGGTCGTTTCGCCAGCAACCCGGTCAGTCGGGCCAGCCGGAGCCGGAGCCGGAGCCGGAGCCGGGCCGGGCCGGGCCGGACAACTCTCAAGAGGACCGGATTAGTTCACAGAACCGGATAGTGGCGCAGCGAGTAATTGGCGGTATAATTGAGAACGCGCCGGGTCCGAACTCGCTCGGCCCCGCAACCGACCGATTTCGCGCGAACGGCGATGTCCAGCCGACCGCCGCCCGACTTCGCCGAACGGGCCGAATTATTACCGGCGGGTCGGTCGCGTTACCGCGGCCGCCGCGGCGCGACGCGTGAGGCGGTCCGCGCCGCGTGAGTGGCCGCCGGCGCCGCGGCACGTGCGGCGGCCGAGGCGCCAGCGGTCGTCCTTGTGACACACCTGTGGGTGTTTAGCGCGGCGCCGCCGACACCTGTCGCGGCCGCAGACCACAGACCGCAGTCGCGCGCGCGCGCAAAACGCCGCCACCGAGTCCGGTGAGGTGTCCGTGCGGCAGGCCAGCGTCGACCACCGGCTGCCCCGCCCCCCGGCAGACCGCGACGGCGCCGGCGGTGACCGAGCTGTCGGCGAGTGTTGACCACCGACGGGTCGACGCTAAGTGGCGTGTAAATCGTGCGGCAGCTGACCTGCGGCTCGGCTGGTGACTCCGACCGTCGGCCGTGTCGCGTGCAGGGGCGTAGCCAGTGCGGGGAAGCAGTGGGGCCGGGGAGGCGATATCACTCGCCACCAGGCTGGATTTGTTCGTGTTTATTTGCCTGCTCACGGCCGAATGCTGCTCAGCTGTGTTGCTGGTTGGCTGGATTTTAGTAGGCGTCGACCAAAATCGATCATTTTGCTGCATGGTCGTGCCGTCTTCCTTGAGAAATTCCTGCCTACGCCACCGACCACAGAGCATCGAGCTGTCAGGATTCTCTTGGATGCCCAGGAAGCCTTCCTCCGGCTACGAGCAATGGGAGATACAGAGGCTGGGGCGACCTCTCGTGGCCATTGCCCACCAATGTTTGGTGGGTCATTACCCCTCAATAATTAATCTGGCCCCCAGGCCTTCTTGCTTTAGCGTGAGATACTGTGGAGTTTACCAAATGCTGCCGAGTCTCGAAACTAATGCATGCATTTCCCGTCATTAAGTTCCTTACCGAACAGAGTCAGAGTGGCAATACACAAACCATCTTGTGATGCATTGAAACGCCGAAATAGGAATAAACATAAAATGTCGACAAGTATTTGACGTCTGTCTTAAAGAGAAAAAATGGTTGTGAGTGGTGAGCACGTACTCGCTATTTACACCGAAGCATGACCACAGAATCAAAAACGAGGACACAATTTGTTTAAGACTGCAGCATCCAGAACGCACTGACAATGGTCTGAGCGTCTCATATTAAAATCTGGAATTATTTGTGGGGCTTGACGAACGTTGAAGGCGCCCAAGATCCTCCAGAGAGACGGCAAGCTCCACCTACGTCCACGATGTTTCAATTTAAAAATTGGCACCGCACATATCGATAATGACTCTTTCCAAGTGGGAACTTCCCAGGAGTCAAAGCAAGTCATATCATCGAAAGTATCGCCTAAGGATGCACAAGCAAAAGAAGCACACAATCCCACAGGAGAGATTGATAGTCTCCCTGAAGCTTTTCCACGGACAATATAATTGCGCTCCGATCCCAAGTAGCAAGAAAAGAATGTTGGCATTACAGGTACAGAAAGTGACAGTCTACCATGGACAAAAAGAAGTAGGTGCTTAAGAGATGCTTGGCTGAGAGTTTTTAGGTAATGAGAGTAAAAAGATGCTTGGCAGGGGATTTCTTTCATTCTAATGTAGTTTCTCAGAGAAGTCGCTATGAAATGAATGCAGTTCCATGTTCTCACGACAACACAGCATGACTGTTTAACGTATCAATCTATTATTTTGGCTTAAGGGAGCGCCGACTATAAGGTCATTTTGAGCCTCTATTTAAGGTAGCAAATTTTGTCACAAATATCTCATCAAAGCAAATGTACTTCCAAATTTATGAGTCGCTATTTTTACCGAATTGCATTCTTACTTCTCATGGGTATCCATGTGTGCATATGCATTTTTCGTGATAATCCAACAAACCCGACTGCAAAGGTTGAATTATGTGGATTGCAGGTTGGCATTTAGGCTCATTTTGGCCAATGGATGAAAGTTTCAATCGGCTAAAGTAACTTTTTGACGCTATCATTGTCATGACAAGTTTCGGTAGGCCTTTCGCCAACTATTCCTCGAACAGTATGTGTGCCGAACAGCATGATGCATATCACCGACATGGGGACTGGTACTGTGCGGGTGCTGAACAGCCCATGTACCGACGACATGACGGAGACCACAGACGTGGGCACGCGTACTCCCGCCTCTCCATGTGACAGCCATAGAGCGTAGTGAGCGTAAACACTGCATAATCGGGAGCCATCGCCCGCCAACTAACTGCACGAGGCGACAGCGACGCGACTGCTTACCGCGCGAATCCTGTGCGAGCAGTTGGGCTGAATGAACGTAGCTTTCGCGCACCAGCCAGCTGCTGTAACAACACGGAGAGACGGCGTCAGCGACTGTGCATGTTTCCGCCGGTTCGCAAGCACCACATCCACCGCATCCGCCAGCACACTCTGTGAGTTCACACAGCTGTGGAGTGTACCAGTGGCGGCGGAAGATAACGCTGATGCAGGGCAGAAAAGCCCATCGGACCCCTTGCTCACCGGGGCACCCAATGGCTGTAGAATAGCCACCATCTGTGTATTTAAGGCAGTGACCGGACGCTCGGGAACGTTATGGAAGCTGGATGCCAAATTAAAGTGACATTTTAGGTTAAATAAACTTTTGGTGTTTAGGAAAATATGCATCCTGCCTATGCTGGATCCTGCACCAAGACCTATGAAGACTTGCGGTGCGGCTGAGTTCAGTTAAAACTAAGGACACAACCAACGAACTTTAATAAACAGACATATTTATGGACGAAGTGCTCTTGAAGTGCTCATTTTCCCAAACATTTTCCACGGCACTCTCCAGACTACCATGTTCCATTTTTGTGGAAGGGGAAAAGGGTGTGCTTATCCCTTTAAAATATGGGATGGGGAGCAGATTGTTAGCCCTCTCTCCATGTTCTGCCACCCTTGATGTGTACCATAAAGGTTATATTGTCGATTATGTATCTGAATGCTATGTGTGTAGCTATTTATTTAGAATAGGCTGCAAAGCAATATTAACGTCTGATGCTACACCTAAGCAGTCTTTGTCCGATGTTAAACCTAAGCAATATCAACGTCTGATGCTACACAGGAGCAGCCAAACTTCTTCAATTACAGTGCAGATTTTGCAAAATTGTGCTCTCCAACAAAACGTTAGAGAACAAAACTTTGGGGAACTACGACTGTCAATGTCCCAGCCTTACACACAAACAAGCTGGATAATGGTCTGCAGGCGTCATGGTGCACTTGTATCTGCACGTACGAAAATCAAGTTATAAATTAAACAGTGTGCTTGCGGATTGGGCGGGCGATGATGCCGCGGAACAAAACGGTCGCGTATATCGGCGCCGGCTTGTGTTTAGCTTGCGCCGCTCAAGAGGATGATTTGCGCTGCGGCTCGAGTCGACCGCAACTGGCGCCGATTGGCCGCTGGGCCCGGCTGTTTGGTCAGCTGACGCGAGCGGCACAAGTTGGCCAATCGCGCAGTCGACCGTCAGCTCGGTAGATTATGAAATCGAATGATCAGCGCTACGACCACCGACGGCCGATGACCCAACTTGGCCGGCAGAGATCGACGCGACCTTTCCCGTGGCCTTTCGCGTCGAATTTGTGAGCCAGTGCCAGGGGAGTGGCGGCCGACGAGCCCATGACTAGTTGACGCAAACTGTCAGTGGAACACTCTCGGCGGTACGACGGCCTCGTCAAACGTGCTCAAAATCGCGCTCAACGCTCGATTGGCGGCCGTTGTGACTTGAGCGTGACTCAGGGCCGACGGCCGACGTTGGAGCTCCCCGGCCCGTCCGCAGGCGGACAGCCTGTCTGGAGGAGCTGCGGTGGCGGTACCACTGCAGACCGGCCACCGCTGCAGACCGGCCACCACTGCAGACCGGCCACCACTGCAGACCGGCCACCACTGCAGACCGGCCACCACTGCAGACCGGCCACCACTGCAGACCGGCCACCACTGCAGACCGGCCACCACTGCAGACCGGCCACCGCTGCAGACCGGCCACCGCTGCAGACCGGCCACCACTGCAGACCGGCCACCACTGCAGACCGGCCACCACTGCAGACCGGCCACCACTGCAGACCGGCCACCACTGCAGACCGGCCACCACTGCAGACCGGCCACCACTGCAGACCGGCCACCACTGCAGACCGGCCACCACTGCAGACCGGCCACCACTGCAGACCGGCCACCACTGCAGACCGGCCACCACTGCAGACCGGCCACCACTGCAGACCGGCCACCACTGCAGACCGGCCACCACTGCAGACCGGCCACCACTGCAGACCGGCCACCACTGCAGACCGGCCACCACTGCAGACCGGCCACCACTGCAGACCGGCCACCACTGCAGACCGGCCACCACACGGCCCCCAGACCGGCCACCGCTGCAGACCGGCCACCACTGCAGACCGGCCACCACTGCAGACCGGCCACCGCTGCAGACCGGCCACCACTGCAGACCGGCCACCGCTGCAGACCGGCCACCGCTGCAGACCGGCCACCACTGCAGACCGGCCACCACTGCAGACCGGCCACCGCTGCAGACCGGCCACCGCTGCAGACCGGCCACCGCAGACCGGCCACCACTGCAGACCGGCCACCACTGCAGACCGGCCACCACTGCAGACCGGCCACCGCACCACTGCAGACCGGCCACCGCTGCAGACCGGCCACCGCTGCAGACCGGCCACCACTGCAGACCGGCCACCACTGCAGACCGGCCACCACTGCAGACCGGCCACCACTGCAGACCGGCCACCACTGCAGACCGGCCACCGCTGCAGACCGGCCACCACTGCAGACCGGCCACCACTGCAGACCGGCCACCACTGCAGACCGGCCACCGCTGCAGACCGGCCACCGCTGCAGACCGGCCACCGCTGCAGACCGGCCACCCGTGCAGACCGGCCACCCTGCAGACCGGCCACCACTGCAGACCGGCCACCACTGCAGACCGGCCACCACTGCAGACCGGCCACCGCTGCAGACCGGCCACCGCTGCAGACCGGCCACCACTGCAGACCGGCCACCACTGCAGACCGGCCAC
Source organism: Imbricaverruca yamaguchii (assembly GCA_034440575.1). Lineage (NCBI taxonomy): Eukaryota > Metazoa > Arthropoda > Thecostraca > Neoverrucidae > Imbricaverruca > Imbricaverruca yamaguchii. The sequence continues at coordinate 819,316 of JAOTOL010001553.1, read as the reverse complement.
CACTGCAGACCGGCCACCACTGCAGACCGGCCACCACTGCAGACCGGCCACCACTGCAGACCGGCCACCACTGCAGACCGGCCACCACTGCAGACCGACCACCGCTGCAGACCGGCCACGCTCGGGTCGGTACGCTACAAGTAAGGCTCACGCGTGGCACAGAGCGGCACTTACCAGCACTGGGCGACACAGAGTGACACAGAGCAACACAGAGCAACACAGAGGGACACAGAGCGACACAGACCAGAACAGAGAAGCACATAGAGACATAGAGCGGTACAGAGCGACACCAAATGGCACAAAGAAGTAGAGTGATACAGGGCGGAATCGGGTGCAGACAGCCTCAGTGTCACCAAATCAAAACAGAAGGACACCGAGTGTGACACGAGGATCACAGAGCGAAACAGAGCGTGGGTGTCGATTTGGTACCTCTGTGAGGTCATCCCCCCCCCCCCCCCCCACCACCACCACCAGATCGATTCCTCCACATAGTCACAATTTCCAACTAAGGGTGACACTCCCCCCGCCCCCAATCGATATTGACACTTTAATTTCCTCAATGCATTCCCCACGCTGAATATTTTCTATAAGTTGATGTATTTGGCTGCACGAAAGGTTCCAAACAAAGAAACCAATCGCACAATACAGACATATCATTGGTTATACTGCACGACTGCAAAGCTCTAGTAAGTACTATTGCCAGCGCATGATAGATGTTAGATGACACGACGCAAAGCATCCCTGGACTACGATATCGCAGGCGCGTTCAGGGTGTGCTGGCCAATGACCCATGCTGCTTCACGTATTTGATCAGCGTTCATAGTGGAGCTGCACTGCGAAGCACGGTCCCGTGCTATCAGATCGTGCTGAGTGGGCCCCGTTCCCACCGCACGATCTGACAATTCCAGTTCAACGGCCGAATTCAAACAGGGGATTCAACGGGCTGCCATTGCTTCAACACAGTCGCGTGCGTCCTCGACGTCGCTGTACCGGCTGTCAGCTGAGCTGACCCTCCCGGCCGGGGCTGAAATGCGAGCGAGTGCAGCGGGTCGACTCCGTCTCGCCAGGATACGCAGGTGATCAGGGCAGAACGGCGCTCTGGCCCACCGAGCTGCCGATGTCGCAGATCCGCCTCAGCCAGTGAATTTGCACTCGTCTGACGATACTAATGGAAATAGCGAACTTGGACATGGACATGTATTGCGGTGAGAAAATAAACAGGCAAATGTGCTTCAAAAGAAGCCATTAACAGCATGATGGCAGCGTACAATTAGGGCATGAATTATGTACAATTGCGGCAAACAGGCCGTCTCCCAAGAAGCCATCGGCAGCAAAATGGTCGCGCGCAGTAATACCAATCAAACCATCTCCAAGAAACTGCGCTTAATGTATGCAAAAAAGCTCGTTTCATTCTGGTTTTGCCAATCAATCCAGTGAGCCGGGCATCACAACTTAATATGTACAGACCACGGCAGGTAAGATTAACTTCGGAACTGCCGGCGCCGGTATCGCTCCTTCAGAATTTCTACTTGACTGACTGATTGATTATTGGATTGTAAGGAGCGCGGCTAAATTAATAGCACAATGTCAAGCTGCGTATAACTTCATCACTGCGCCTGTCTAGTTTTAGCTGTTCAATTTCCAGTTTGATGCCACCCGGACGTGATCCCACTTAGAGGGCTGGGCTTTGGAGGTGATCCCACTTGGAGGGCTGGTGTGTGGGAGCAGTGTTGTATTTTCACTTCTCAGTCTTGGACTCGGAGTGTACAATTTTTTGGCTTGCCAAAGGATGGAGTGAATAATCTTGAGAAGCACTATGTGATGGAGAGTATAATTTTCCAGTTTGCCGAATTATGGGGTGTATATTGAAGCACCAAGTCATGGAGTACATGCATTTTATAAATAACGAAGTGTGTACATTTTGAAAAAATGCAGTGATGTTTCCTGGAATGAAGAATAAAAACCCGGGGACCCAGGTAGCTTAGATGGTGGAGTGTCGGATTCGAATCTCGCGGCCGGCGGCATTTCCAGAGTCCACACACGACCAATCAGCCTTGCGGTACGCTATACAACCTTGCGGTTGAATGCATCGTAAAATAACCCGAGATTCTTTTTCAAGAATAAACGCCTTCAAATCATTTATTCGGTTCCTATCCTAGTGTTTTACAGACAACCAGATGGGGTCCACCACACATCGTCGTCCGAAGTCATCCACGTTACGTGGATGAGTTATAAGGCAAATTTCTGAGCAATGGTAGAGAAAATGATCACAAAAGTATACTTAATCGATGTCAACCAAGTTTCTATATCCATACCTGTCACTCCTGACATGCCCACACCGCACAACTAATGCATATCCACAACACACCTCAAGAGCAGGACGTTCGTGCCCCGACTGATATGTGGGAGGGTCTAAAATGTTACTTCGGGATATGGGTTTCGAAATATATAACGGTTTAAGGAAAGTTATGCTAAAGCAATCCGTCTAAAATATTTTATTCTCACGACCATGAAACAATTGTTTTCAAGTGAGAAAACTGCGAAAATGTATTCAAGTCAATTCTTTTTAATATTAAATGTATTTCGATGCGCTTTTTAGTTCATGTCTGGAATGTTTAGTTGAAGCAAGGAATGACTTGGAAGGATGAAAACAACTAGACGGACGGGCAAATTGCCGCTGTAAAACCGACTATCGTCACGGACGAGCGGAAATTAACGTCTCATTTCGCACCATGATTGCTATGAAATACCAAAAATGAAAACAAGTTAGATGAAACCGCCAACAGAATTACGGGGGATTTTTATCAATTAATCATCATCAGGATTATGGGAAGAAATTAATAATTGGATCAGAATGAAGTTTAGTGCATCGTCAGTGCATTAGAACAACGCAAGTACATCTGAATTTGTCCGGAGTGGGAAAACCTCGCGGTCGGAGTGGCATGAACATAACTATTCCCGCTTGTTGATGATATTCTGAAGGAATATAAGTCATGCAATCAACCGAGAGTGGAATTTCTGGTTCTATGGAGCTTCACTATGGCGCAAATTCTTAGCAGGTTTTAAGAACGTTTTGTTAGCATTCAGGCAATTTTCATGGGGAAAATCCATCCCATATCTTTTATGTATATCACTTCTGACTGCTTTATAATATACATATGAACGTTTTTATCCATGTCATTTGATGCAGAATATACCATTCTTCAAAGAAGGAAAAAGAAATCCATTATCCATGGCTTTTCTTGGCGATGATTTAAATAGCTCCGGCCGGAGTGGGAACTGGAGAGCGGTGAATCTATCGAATCCAAGAACGGACCTTCGTACACAGTCGGGGTAGTAAAGGTGAATTCCTTTATTTGGTTAGCGGAGCGTAGTGGTTTTTGTTTATTGAACAAAGGATTTTCTTGGAAGCTCTTCGTTGCTATCTGGGTGGAATTGGTTGCATGATTTGCTCGAGGTACGAGAGTTGGTATTTCCTGACTAGGTACCTACCTACCTACATCAAATATCTTCACGGTTATTCGAGTTATTAATTTGGATAAACCAAAGCCATAAGCATATGCTGTGTGACGGGATATATTTGGATAATAAAAGGAGCAGGAAGTGAGACTATTACTTGCTGCGATATATTGCCGACCAGCGTAGGAATGAACAAAACCGATTGTTTTGCTTTTGTCTGGGAAATCCTGTTTTCACTAACCATGTTTTGAACGGTGAATGTTTTTATTTTAAAAAGAGGGCTGAGCATCTTCAGTGCACATAGACTTTGGAGATATCGAAATGTTCATGGAATTGTTAGGTGCATCCTGCCCCCATCCTCCATTGAATACCATGATACTGTTAACTTTTCTGGTCCCTCTGGCTTTCTGAAAGGATGAATTTGCAGTTTAAGGTGATTTTATTTCTTGGAATTTCTTTTTTAATGTAATTCTTATGAATGTGCACATGTTCATAATGTACCTACATGATGCGACCACATTTTTTTGGCAAGTGCAATTGGGTAGCAAAATGACACCCAAAAAGTGGTTTGGAGTTGGTTGGCCAACGTAGCATGGCACATAATGTTCAAAATGAATAAAAAAGATGCAGCCCATCTGTGGATAGCTCTGTAAGCAATTTTTAATGAAAAATTTATGGACAATTTTTGTCCTTGAAAATTCAAACTAAACAACCAATTCTAACCTAACTTAGCCTGGACCATTTTTTAATTCAAAAACTTTTTTTTTAATCCTGAAAGATCCCCAAAGAAACTTGATAATTGTCTAACTTACAAAACAACCTTAATCTAACATAACTTAGCCAAACTTTTGTATGCTTCATGGAGGCAAAATGTGTGCAAAACATGTCTTGTGGACAAGTAGTAATGCCCATGAATATTCCTATGCCATGGTAAAATGTTGCGCATCCACAATATGTTTGGTATTTTTGGCAATGCTACCATTTGTGTGGATGTCACACCGGCTATCGGTGTTCAGCCATACATTCTTCTGGGCACATCTGGACTCTGTTCTGAGGTTTTTCACAAATGAAAAACACACACATGAAGGCATGGGCGGCTGCTTATTAATTCACCTGCCTTGCACCAGACAATTACACATGCACAAATGGAATGCTATACAATGTTAGTTATTGGAGTTTAAGGGCGCATCGACTGCGTCGGTCGTGCAGCGCAGTAAGTAAACAGTAAGATTCACTCATCAGTCGAACATTGAAATGGAAGTCACATCATCAGACAGTGAACTATAGAATGTTATGGAATATGGAATAACCAGTGGCATTAAGGTCATATGGAGACTGCAGTGATCTGTATGTTGACATCATTTGTACTTGTGCATACTAGCAAGCTGGTATTCTTCCAATCTGGCCGGCATCTCATTTTTGGCCCCACTACTGCCTCCTCTTGGAATGTTCCTGCAGATGACCTGAAATAACAAATGTGCATTTTCCTCAATTATGTTGGAAAGTTTATGTGGTAGGAGACTCCGTATGACTGAACAGTATAATGAATACTACGACTGGAACAGTATATAATGCTTCCTCTCCATCTAACTTATCTCCATTGTATAATGACGTCTAGCTGTATATTGTTAGTTAAACATGTCTACATCCAGCAATGCAAGGAGTGTATTTATTTGATGAGTGTATAATTCTTTGGATGGAAAAGTTCCAAAAAAGGGACACTTTTCCAACGAGTGTGTGGGAGTGACCCCAGATGGAGGGCTGAGGTTTGGGAATGATCCCACTTGGAGGCTGGGGTTTGGGAGTGATCCCACTTGGAGAGCTGTGCCTTGAGGGTGATCCCAGTTGGAGGGCTGGGCCTTGAGAGTGATCCCACTTGGAGGGTTGGGGTGTAGGAGTGATCCCAGTTGGAAGGCTGGGGTTTGGGAATGATCCCACTTGGAGGGCTGAGATGTGGGAGTGATTCCCAGTTGAAGAGCTGGGAGCTCCATCACGCCGAACGTCAACCGCTGGGAGAGAGAGCGGAAGAGCCGGAGCGCCTGATTCCTATTTAACTTGTGGGCGACCTGGTCGGGGCAGGCGACAGGTGAGACTTGAACCGACAACCTTTCGATTGCGAGACGGGCAGCTTACCCCTAGACTACTCTTCCCCTCGGGTAGCTCTAGAACGCGAGGGGCACCTCCTAGGGCCTGCTTGCACGGGCTAGAGGCCCGGTCGACTCCCGGCAGAATCCTGGCGTCGGCGGGACTGGCCAGATCCGAACCGAATCGAGGAGAACCCGAAGTCGGCGACGTCCGCAGCATCTGACGTCACAGCACAACTGGATGACGTCACGCAATGTATTGGCCATAGCGGTTATGATATAGTAGATTTGTTCGACGTCGGTGACGCTGGCGGCAGACAACGTTAAATATTTCCAGTTCCCCGCTGCGCTCTGACGTCGGGCGCGAGCGACGGACGGTCTCTGTGGCTGCTGTTCGGCCTTTGAGCGACTTACATTTTTAATACTGCGAGTGTCGTGGATGGAGATATTGGTGAGTAAGTTGTAGCTTGCGTTGCTATTTGTAACATGCGCTGCACTGCGATTCAAATGTATGCAAAATATGGTACACCATCATCGTGTTTTTCATTTGATAGAGGCTCATACAACCAAATTGAGTCTCCTTCAGGGATGGAACTCTGTGTACCTATGGTATTGCCAATGCAGCGCTAATCGTCAAGCCTGACATTAGACATATGTTGGTGCACGAAATTAATGAACACTTAATTTGGTTCAGTGACACCAACCATTTCGGAAGTTTTTAGCAGCCTTGTATCTTATTCTAGTGGGGATAATGACTAGTTTTCGGCACTCAAGCATTCGGTACTTTTTCAGCTCTGTAACAAGACCTTTCCCTCTGCTTCTCAAGTATCGTTACCTCATTACCACGTTATAAACAGAAACAATCATCGTTAACGTGCAAGGGCCCTTCTTGCAGTGAGGTAGTACAAATATCTAGGAATTAATGATATGAGTACTACAGTGATAGGCACCGCCCGAGTCAATTTGTACTGCAGTGGATCATGTATAGCGCTAATAAACAAACAGCCGAGACGCTTCATGGCGCATTGGATAGATGACGTCAACCTGCTAGTATAACGTGGGTAGAATGAAACGTGACGTCAGAGTTTTCCGCAATCTGCCTCCGCCTACTATTTTCTGCCGCTGACGTCGCGAATGTCGGATCTGTCGACGCCAACATTCTGCCGGAGTTCTACCACGTGTATGCAGACCGTTATTCCCGCCTATGGCTGTAGGGGCGCTCTCATAATTATACGCGGAAGGAGTGGCACCAAGCACAAGTATGCAACGGTAGAAACGTTACACATTGTTACTTGCAATTGAATCTTTTCTTACCAATTTTATTTCGGTCTTTCCGCTTTTCGTTTCTAACATTGTTTCATTCACCGAGTGTGGCTCGTTTCCAAACTAGGAGGCAGTACGAATGTGCACGCTGCACTAACAGTTCGAATAATGAGCTGATATTCCATTACCATTGTGCAGTACACATGTGTCACCATGGTGACCCATGTGCAGCGGCAATAGCTCACTCGCTGACCTTTCAGTCCCCCACCTCCTCACTGCATTATCAACATAAAGTCCGCTATCTTACAACCGGTGCACCATGCTCTTTGGCGACGATGCAGATCTACCACTCATCATTCATACGGCACCACATATCTGTCCATTAGATATACGGCAATGTGTCGTGTTATCGGGCAGAGCAATGAACACAAGGCCGTCGGAGACGCTCACCACCCGGAGGAGACCAGCATACATGCATCTGGGAGACGCCAGAGTCCTCTGAAATCGTGACAACACACTACCATCTGGGGGACGCCAGAATCCTCTGAAATCGGGCAAACACACAACCGTATATCATAACGTCAAGGTCTTGTCATAAGCCGTTTAGAGGGGCAAACAGCGGACTACAAGGACTGCTGGTACACGGTTTATGTTACAAAAGGGGGCTAACGTGCTCTGTGAGTTCCTGGCGCTGCCTCCGGCCATTTGGTTAGATATTTACCCTGGTGTTGGGGACAAGAGATTAGACCACACAACGCCGGGCCGCTTCACCGCTAGAGAAAGGCACCGCTAACGGCCGGGAAAGCGTCCTCTAGGCTGCCGGATTCAGCACTATCTCTAATAATTCACATCCATTATCTCTAAACAATGCATGAAAGGGGTGTAAGATTGCGCCCTCCCAACGTTTGCACTGCTCCCGGTCACTGATGGCACAGGGACGGCACAGGGCCGGTCACTGAACGGTACAGGGCCGGTCACTGGACGGCACAGGGCCGGTCACTGGACGGTACAGGGCCGCTCACTGGACGGCACAGAGCCGGTCACTGGACGGTACAGGGCCGCTCACTGGACGGTACAGGGCCGCTCACTGGACGGTACAGGGCCGGTCACTGGACGGTACAGGGCCGTCTGTGCTTGACACCATCACGTCATCACGTCATCACGTCGTGGCGGCAGTAGTAAGACACAAACGGCGTGTCGCCGTCACCATCCACACATGTCTGCCGCCACTCAGACCACTGTACACAGTCAGGTTCGCCAAGTTCAGAACATCACCACCTCGTACTAACACCAAATCCAACACAGGTGGAAGACGGCGTGCTGTTTGCAACAGCTTCAACTGAATGTGGACTGGGGAGTGAGGATTGTCGCCGACGTCGGTGGCGGCGGTGACAGCCGAGCCCGAAAATAAATGTTCTACGTGTGTGATGCGGTGTATTTCTAGTGGGAAGTGTGATGCGGTGTATTTCTAGTGGGAAGTGTGATGCGGTGTATTTCTAGTGTGAAGTGTGATGCGATATTTTTTTTCGTACTGCACCTGAGCTACACGTTCTGACAATTGGTGACGTCGGTGATCATTGTCACGGCTGTCACTGATTAAAGATAGCGCGCTGTGGGGCGGCCTTGTTTTAGATTACGGCGCACGATACGACGGCGCCCGGCGCTCATACCAGACTATTTCCATTGTGGAATTCAGAGGCCATGCACCTCGGCGAAAAACAGCGACAAGCCTGTTCTGATGGCGCGTTAATCTCGCGTGTGAATGGCGCCTTTATTGTAGTGGCCGTTATTGAAGCCATTCAGGACGAAACGAGCCCCGGAGAGGGGCGGAAGCGGCCAGGTTGCCGTCGCCCCACATACGGTCGCAGGAGCTCCGGCGATGATTGCGGCTCAGCCGAGAGAGCTCAGCGCTTCGTGCCCGGGGTTGGGCCTCCACAGATGGTTCGAAGGGTCGCAGACTCCGAGATAATCTTTGAGTGGGAAAAACGTGAAGGTATTTGGACATATTTTACCAGTTCATCTGATCGGGGTGGTGTGGAGAAGCATGAGCATGAGCCTCCACACCACTTGTGGTGTGGAGACCTCCACACACTCACACCACTCCACATGAGTGTGGAGAGGCATGAGCCCCGTACAAACACTTTGAGTGTGGGCTCAACTACCCAGCGAGCCATCAAGACCTTCAGCGAGCTCGGAGTAAATATGGTATTTTAAGGGAACCCGATAGCAAAAAAGGTGGTAACCTAAACAAACCATGGATTATGAGGGGGTTGGGCACCTAAATGGACACACAGAGATAAGATGGTGTCCGATCCTATGGTAATGAAGACGGGTGTTTCAGAGGACCTCGGAAGGGTCGGGCACACAGTGGCATTGAAGCTAATCTGGGTATAGTTCTGATACCCAAAACGTTAGAGCTGATACTGCTATAGACCTGGTGGTCAAAACCACACGGACAACTCATGGCCATGCGGTGTTTTGTGTTGTTTGTTATTTGGCCTTTGCAGCGTCTCGACCGTAGTGGTCATATTGCACCCATAACACAGACAATCATCGAAATGCGGTTAAATGCAGAATGAAGGTTCACATCATGGGTACCGTTTGAATGGTGCTATTGTGCTGCAGGGTTTGGATGCAAGCATGGACATGGCCTGTATGTATAAGCATGCGGGGCATCCAGTGTTGTAAATCCATAAGGAAAATATAACCGGAGAGGAAAATAACGCATTAGACTACACTAGCCTGCCAAGGGCTTCCATTCGGTTACCTGTAGTTTCATGGTCAAGTATAAAGGGAAGACAAATTGCAATATACCTGTGCAACAAAAGTATCAGCTACGTTCTAAGGTCCATTTCAACGTTCCGTCCGGCGGTTTTGAGGACGAAGAACCTTTGGTTCCTCTACGACGCATTCAACTGTTAGGTCATACAATGTGGCCGGACTCTGACGCCGATTGATCGTTGATAGACCTAGTAATCCCACCGGTCATGAGACCCGAACCCACGATCGCACATCGCGACCACGTTTCTGCAACGTGGCGTTACAACGACGTTTACAGTCAATGGCCCTCAAATTCGACGCGGACATGCCATGATTCCCGCTGTGCTATAACTACCCGCAAATGACATCACTACCAAGGCATTGTGTCTATGGCATTGGTATGGAAGCCGGGAATCTTTAATCATGCTGGCTCCAATTACAGAACGCGAAGTTGTGGGAAAAATCGTATTTAAAAACACCACTCTGAAAAAGTGTGATCAACATAGGTTTGAAATATTCCAAACAATTTCCATTTTGGTCGGCCATCGTTCACAGATCACCGAAAAATTCCGATGCCATTGGTCATTAGTGTGCCCCAATGTCCTAGCTAATTGTGGCCGCATTCCATACTTCCATCTTTGCCTCCAGCTTCCTGCGCGATAGCAATCGGCAAGTGACGCCAGTAGGTACAGGAAAGATAAGTCCAGAACGCGGAAGGTAGCTTGCCATATTGATGCTTACAAAAGCATACATGTACTCAATCCACATCTAAATAACTTCAACTGACGTGCACATATACCATAGCTAACAGCAAAACAGCACGAATGAGTCGCAATGAAAAGTTGCAGGCTTTTATCAGCTGACTCGCATTCCGGCAGCTTGTGCTATGCCGCCTTCTTTCCAGCCATCCTTGTTTAATGATGTCATGCAATCTTTGTGGTTGGCGGGTGAATTGTCGACTGACATGTAGTTCGATATCTGGTGATTTTTCAAGCTCAACGCTGCGCCCTATGATCATTAATGTCATGGATGAGTATACCGGCCAGGGTCCGTCCTTGTGCGAAGCAAAATACGTCGCGGTGTCGGATGACATGCATGTCTTTGTATGAAACGCTTACGTCATTTGAAGCAGGACAGAGGCGGATCACCCACAGGTGGGATAATGACCAATGCATATCTATGCAGTGGCAGATCCAGGAGTTTGAATAAGGGCACTCGTTTAGAAGGGCGGGACTTCCTCGGAGATGCGTCACTGTGAAAGTCCATGAAAGGCCAACTTGAGCTGAACGTTCGTTGAGCGGGGATGGGGGAGTCAAGGGATGGCTTCAGACAAAGTCCCTCTTCCTCAGGAAAGGGCGGCTTTGTCTGAAGAAAAAAAGAACAAATGAGATGGGAAGGGTACGCTCCAGCTTCCCCGGATGGGCATCATTCCCGAGCAGAGGCTGCCCACTTTTATATGGGGCAGGGTGCATTTCTATAGTCCCTCCCCCTGTACCAGCCCTGTTTAAATTTCCTTCTAATTGGTTTTTAATCCAGTGAAGGCTCATGTGAAGTCTCAGTATCCTCCACTCAGTAGTATGTCGGAAAAGTCTCCTGGAAAGCGGCTCAACTTGGGTCGACGTACCGTGCACCAGAGCGCTCTTCACAGCTCCACGTCCGCCGAGCGAGGACCGCCGTCAACACTGCCGAGGACCACGTCTACGAGTGTCGACGTCCAGCTCTCCTGCAGACGGCAACTGCCGTGTTCCCTGTCGTGTCCGCTAAATTGAATAGTCGTGTTCACAGGCAATCATCTCCGCAGAAGGCCACGTCTCCGGCGGCGACACAACAGCACCGCTCGCAACGAGTCGCATCTGCGCGCAACTGCTCGGGGGTGGTCCCGCGAGCCACCTCGGCAACTGCGAACGGAACTGCCAACTAACGAGTCGCATCTCCGCGCAACTGCTCGGGGGTGGTCCCGCGAGCCACCTCGGCAACTGCGAACGGAACTGCCAACTAACGAGTCGCATCTCCGCGCAACTCCGGGGGTCCGCGAGCCACCTCGGAACTCGAACGGAAGACTTCGCATCTCCGCGCAACTGCTCGGGGGTGGTCCCGCGAGCCACCTCGGCAACTGCGAACGGAACTGCCAACTAACGAGTCGCATCTCCGCGCAACTGCTCGGGGGTGGTCCCGCGAGCCACCTCGGCAACTGCGAACGGAACTGCCAACTGCGATCGTCCCCGGGCGCTGTTGTTCAGCCTCCCCGAGTCCATCAGCGGAGCTGCTCATCGGTGCCGGTGCCTTCTGCTAACGGCATGCTTCAGATCATCTGTATAATTAACCTGTGAACCAACTAGCACTGAAAGAGTGACTCGTCGATGCTATCTAGCTTCGGGCCCGCGATTCTAATGCTACGGTATTCTGCGGTCCCGAGGGCATCGACCGGGCAAACCACACCACTCAGCTCCTGCACCGTGTGCATCTGCCTGCACGGCATCGCGTGCCCACACGACACTCGTCGCGAAAAAAAACAGCGCCGCTCGGCTACTGCCCGGCAACGGCAAGTCGGTGTCACGTGACTCCAGGGTATGTCGGTGTCACGTGACTCCAGAGTATGTCGGTGTCATGTTTCTCTAGGGCATGGGCTTACATGTGGCCCAAAAGCTGAAGTGTCAAGGCGACTTTTGGCATAAATATTTTCAGCCAGCCCTACAGGGCTAATGTTTAGGATCGAAGAATATTGTGTGGACCCTTTCCCCCTGCCCCACCCACCAACGTGTCCAGCCGATGGTCATGGCTCCAGGGCAAGGTTCAGCATCACCTGGCTCCAGGGCAAGGTTCAGCATCACCTGGCTCCAGGGCAAGGCTCGGCATCACCTGGCTCCAGGGCAAGGCTCGGCATCACCTGGCTCCAGGGCAAGGCTCGGCATCACCTGGCTCCAGGGCAAGGCTCGGCATCACCTGGCTCCAGGGCAAGGCTCGGCATCACCTGGCTCCAGGGCACGTCCGACGTCCGCCGGCGGTGCGGATGTCGGCATCAGTCTGTCCATCTTCAGCCGGCTTCCGTGGTTCCGACACGCCGTGAGTAACCCCACGCGGTCGCCATGGCAACCAGCTTTCACTGCCGACTTGCAAAACACGACATTGTCCGCCAACGTTATCCACGCGCCACTGCATCCTTGCAGCCGGCTGGTGCCACAAAACGAAGTGGTACACTGTGTGGCCGCCACAGACCGAAGCGGTCCGCTGTGTGGCTGCCACAAAACGAAGCGGTCCGCTGTGTGGCCGCCACAGACCGAAGCGGTCCGCTGTGTGACCGCCCCAGACCGAAGCGGTCCGCTGTGTGGCTGCCACAAAACGAAGCGGTCCGCTGTGTGGCTGCCACAAAACGAAGCGGTCCGCTGTGTGGCTGCTACAAAACGAAGCGGTCCGCTGTGTGGCCGCCACAGACCGAAGCGGTCGCTGTGTGGCTGCCACAAAACGAAGCGGTCCGCTGTGTGGCCGCCACAAAACGAATCGCAGTACGCAGTTCAGTCGCCAGGAGCTCGTGGCACCAGACGCAGGTGCCGACGCCACGTTCTCCTCGCACTAGGCTCTCGTCGAAGTCGGCGGCTCGATGTGCAGCGTCGATCCAGAGGTCTCGCCGCGCTTTCGCACGCCAACGATGAGACAGGCTAGTCTCTGCAGCGGGCCAGGTGTTGCACAACGCGTGCAGCGGCGTCAGTGTGGCGCGCCTGCACGGCCGCTGGATGAGCGGGACCAGGCGCTAAAAGCGCAGACAGTCGAATCTCCGTGCATGTCAGTTGTGGAGCATTGAGTGGGTGTTCGTCTTTCGTCAGTTGTCGCGCATTGCCTTGAATGCTAATGCCGTCAAGTGCCGTCATGCATGCATGCAGAGTTGGAGTGATTTCGGATGCGATACATTCTCGAAAGTGCATTACTGTAGGCAAAAATAAAAAGCTGCAGTCGCGGCTGGGACTGAACCGGAGATGTCGGGATACAAACCAAACACTTTGCATATTTGCCATCCGGAACGGGCCGGCAAGGGCCGGCTCCAAGATTTATGATAAGATAGCCAATGGGAGCGCCGCCGCAAATCCCTCTCTTTGGACACAGATTGGGAGTATTTCTGGAGGCAAATTGTGATGAAGTTGATAAATCGGCCAATGAAAACAGCAAATCTGACTCCGAACAGGAAAATTAGAATTTGTAATGCTGAAACTTACAATGCAAAACGCTGCTGAAAGTTCATAGCGAGCGGAAATATCGCCCACGAACCTCTTACTTTGCACAAAATTTGGGTCACTTCATGAAGAATATTTGCGCACAAACTGGTGAAAATCAGGATCCAAAGAGCACACCGGACTGAGAGACTGACATTACAACGCGAAATGCTGGAAACATGTTATTACGGTTTCAAAAGCATGACGGCCGGGCGGGGATGGATGGGGCGGGGATGTGCGAAGCCGGGCCAGGCCGATCAGATTAACTTTTACACCACATCACGGGAGTAGACTTTTGCACCACATCATGAAAGTAGGTTTGTTCAGGCTTCGCGCTCGCTTGCATTGATACGCGGAGAACCTTCTGGCAAAGGTGGACAGACATCATACTCGTCTTGACAGAAAATCGACACCGTCCAACTCATATCTCAACGACGTCCCTCTTCAGGAACAATCAATTGGGAGATAGACTTCAAAACTATGGCGTCTGTCGAAGTCGGCTGCTTTCCATCATACCCGGCGGGCGTCACCAATACCGAGTATTACATGGAGACGTTGACATCACCATCATCAAGAGCATCACATCCAACAGCATCACATCCAACAGCATAACATCCAGCAGCATCACCACCAACAGCATCACGTCCAACAGCATCACGTCCAACAGAATCACCACCAACAGAATCACCACCAACAGCATCACGTCAAACCGCATCACATCCAACAGCATCATATCCAACAGCAGCACATCCAACAGCACCACGTCCAACAGCATCACATCCAAAAGCATCACATCCAAAAGCATCACCACCAAAAGCATCATCACCAAGAGCATCACTTCCAACAGCATCACATCCAACAGCATCGCATTCAGCACTGCAGTGATGCGCGCACTGGTGTGGCGTTGTGGAACACCATCAGAACAGATGCCCTACAAGATGAAGAAGTTCAACACTTAGACCCAATGCAGCTACATGGAAAGAATTGCCTACATCAGGCTCCAGTCGCATCCACTTTTCAAGTTATTTCTACGTCAATGAATGCATGAATGGACTAAGCGACAAGCCATTTATTCGTCGCCAGCTTTTCAGCAGAACTTCAAACGTATCGAATAACTGGGACAGCCTTTTGGCAGAGCCGCTCTGCAGCATGCCTATAAGTCCGAGGAATGGGGAGCCGGCCAATTCGGAGGTATGAGGGGCGTGGTAGCCATCTGACGAGTGGGCTGGGGTGACTCTCAGGCAGAAGACAGTCTAATATGGGAAGCGGGGTAACAGCGGGGCACAGTCGACGATAATATGCATGCAGGAAATGTGAAGTTAACACAGGGATGGGCCGTTTTTACCGTATCGGTGGGCGGTACCGGCTTGAGCATGGGTGACTCCCGCAGGATTCTATTAATTTTCTGGCCATTGGTAGGGCAGCTACAAAGTTGGTAGGGCAGTAACAAAGATGGCGTGGAAATTACACAATTGGTAGGGCAGTTATAAAGTTTGCGGGGCAGTTACAAACTTGGTGGAGCAGCTACAAAGTTGGTGGGCAAACCTACCATCTTCGGTGACTCCCACGCCCATCGGCGCTCAAGTACAGTAGTGCAAGCGCAAGTACAGCACATTGCAGTAGTTTCACACCCCTGCCTCCGGGCACGACCGATGAGCATTAAAGGCGTCACATAAAAAGAATCGACTGAAGTGATTTGGTCCCTACAGAATCTCAAACAGTCCACGCATGTCCTTGCTGGTCCTCATTAGCCGGGCAACCCTGATGTACGAGGTGCCGGGTAGCTATGCAACGCGTCAGGACCGCCATGTTGATATACCGATTAGATTGGCCATGGCAATACAATATGGCAGACAGCTCCTTTTTAATCCAGGGTGTAGCTTGCACTGCGGTGCTGTCAATGATATTTTTTTATCGTCTTATTGATCCTTTCTCGTCGATCTTATTTCCCGTCTCACAGTAGCTTCCCTTCATATGCCCCAGCTGGCACCTGTGACGCGTATCAACCTCCGACACCTGATGACTTTATGGCCGGCGGCGGTCCCGTCACCGCTCGGCGGGGACGGGGCAGCAACCACGTGTCACCGCACGCACTCCCACGCTGCCACGGACGCCGCGCCGTGGCGGGGACGGGAGGGGAGGGGAAAAGACGCGGTGGCGGCTCCAGCCGACACGCAGCGACATCTACCCCGCCAAACGCGGCCATAGCCGGCGGCTGCGCGCGCTTTCTCCGCGGGCACGGGACGCCGGCCCACGTGCTGCCGGCGGCGGCGGGACGGACGGCCGCGCCTCTCACAGTCTGTTAGAAGCGAGGACCTGTATACAATGGATCCTACGAGGGGTACATGGGTTCGAGTTTTTGGTGAAATTATATGGGCAAAAAAGAATAATTGTCGCACGCAAGGGCTGGGTACGAGCCGACTTCTTTTCGGACATCTGTGAGGGAAGATGAAGACAAATCGGGCCACAGGTATCGTAACGGGTACCAAAAGTCCTCGGGTGCATCTCGGACTTCCACCACCATGTACCTGGGTCACGCGCAACCGCGCGAGGGAGCGTATTTAGAACTTCGGGTGGGAGTTGCACTTACTACTAGTTACTAAGTTACTAGTTACTTGCACAGTTACCAAAATTGAACTTCAGTGGCCTTTATCGCATGTATACATAACATGGAATGCTTAAAAAATCGGTCGCCAACAATATAATAACGTGCTTTACCGGGATGTTCGGGTGGGGTGTCCGTAGATACATACCCGCCGTACCTCCAGCTGTTACACCCACGCGTGGAATAGTTCCGCTGATCAAAATCTCGCTAAGAGCGAAACAAAACTGGGCGTCAAATATGTTGCTCGTGGTAGAGTGACCGTCCTGTCCGGAGCGAACTCTCCCAACGGGCGTGTAAGCATCTGGGCGGCGCTGGTGACCTTTGTGGTGAAGCTGCTTGAGATGAGCTTGGTGAGAGTTGGTACTGCTCCCGCCGCGAGCACAGATCAATGCGTCTGAAAGGCTGCCTCGCCGATGCTGGTTTTCGCTACTCGTTGGTTCCAGCCATTCCAAACTATGATACAGTGTGAAAGGTTGCGTTAATCAGTTGTGCAGCAAAGATGGTTGAAATTACGCACCATCTAAAACGTTCTGGTCATGCATTTCGATGCATTTCAGTTCCGTAGAATTGCAGTTTTCTGTTCAGAAATTCCTTCCTTCAGTCTCAGTGGCTTCATTTTGAAGCGGGTTTTCCTTTTCATTATATGTTGATGAGCATGGCATAATTTATCAATAACCTTGTTTCGGTAAACAGTTCATTTCCTACGGAAAACAACCAGGGAAATCGCTGAACCTATCCATTGTATTTTCAAACGTCGACTTCAACTTATCTGAACAATATGATTGTAGTTCAATGGCGCATCGAGACTGCATAGGTCATATAGCTCTGAACAACATGAAAATATTATGCAAAGCTGCATAGTGCCTAGTATATAGTACATAGTAACATAGTACCATTTGCATTCTTGGGAACCTCCGTATGTTTGATACTTCCAATGCAACAAATAACTGAAGTAAATAGCGTTGTATGGGAGCAACTTACCAGCAACAAAAACTTGATTCAGAATAGTTTGCAATATCTTGTCTGGTCAGGAACTTCCGTGGTATTTAGCTTCGATGCTTTTCGCACATGAACTTCACGAGGCACTAAGACACCTACGACAAGACATCTCTCGAAACTTAATCACCGCCCAGAGTGGAACGGATGTCCAGCAGTCTGTGATCCCGCCTCAGCTGCGAAGAATCCACACGTCATCAGTAATCAACGCTCACCAAAGGCAAACGGAATGTGCGTGGCAAGACGTGTCCGCGACACGCGGCCACGCAGCCGTCCACGTTGCAGAACGTGGCCCCCGCCGAGCCGTTACCGTCCGGAAGAACGTCCCCGTGGACGGCGGCAGTGCGGCCAGCGGGCCACATGGCCATGCTCTCCGCAGCTGTCCCTGCTGACCATGCCTGGGGCGCTGCCTAATGGCTGTACGATGCACGCGAGGACTAGTGGATGACAGACAAACGTAACTGCATGGGGCCCGCCACTGGGAGGCAAGCCGAAGATGGATCATACAACGTGTATCGAGTTTACTGTTGCGCCCATGACCTTTCTATAGGAGCTGTTGATACCACCTACGCCTTTATCTCTGCTCTCACCATCATTGCAGTTGCGCAATCCCTACTGCAATGCTTTCTGCATTGCCTTCAAATAATTTATCGAGTTGAAAAACCATAGCAATACTGCAGTGATGTGTGATGCAGACAATTTGAAAGAGACATTGTGCTGCAGTTAACTATGCTGTCCACTTCAAAAGGCTTTCACAGTGCACGAAATAGCATTACTGTTCTGCTCTCACGATCCCTTACTTGAAGACAATCCCAAAATAAGGTTCGCCTACTCCCTTCCTGGTCAATCGCCTGACCCAAATGACCAAATTGTCACGGGAAGTCACAGAGCATGGACGTTGAGCATGTTGCATTAACATGCATACGAGTATGCATGTTCACCGTGCACAATTAATACAACGTATACAACGAACACAACGAACACAACGAACACAACGTATACAATGGATTCGCGACACAGGACAGACCACCTTCGAAATTAGACGCGCGCGTTCCACACACAGACGCTGCCAAGATTCTCTCAGCTGTAGCATCAAAGGCTTGAATTTTAGATTGTCTCAAACGCATTTAAATGTTACTCTCAGAGAGAAAAAAAAAATCCCAAAGCAGCACCCGCCTGGGCAAAGGAGCTAATATTATGGTAAAAAGACAACATGAATAATGAATTGTTCTGCCAATCCCAGAAATATTGGAATCATAAAAAGCTAAAATATTGCTCCACAATGAGAATGTTTGAAAGGCCAAGTTTACAAAGAACAAAATCGATGCCAATAATAGATGAAAATCACGTACAGGTAACAACAACCACCCCTAAATAATTAGGGAGATGCAACTGCCTGGACACTGGCTTCGACAAGTGACATTAATGTTTGTCATTTCTCTCAACAACAACGGACAAATGTCACTTGTCAAACTCCAAACTCCGACACTTGTCATTCGACAAGTGACATTTGTCGTATTTTTAATTTATTTGTCATGCATAAATAACTGGTACGGTACAATTTCATCGGACGTGAATCTAAATCTTGAAACGTGAAACCTGCAATGCATGTTTGGCTAACCAGTACAAATAATTTACATACGCTACATGAAGTGTTTCATTAATTAACAGTGATAAAGTAAATTAGTTATGCTGGAAGTAAATGCCTGATAAATTATCAGATCAGGCTAAATGTCAATGCCGTTGTCCAATTTTATCTGTTGCGTGGCACTTCCTTGATGCAGTTGGGCTGTATTACAACAAAAAGTGGACTCCGTTCGTGCAGCACAGCACCAAAACGGCGCGTCAGACGCATCAGGTTCCTCATGATAAAATAAAGCCAGCACGTATGGCTGCATAATGCGATTATTATCGTGATTGTGTGCTTCGTGTTTATGTGATCGGGGCAACACTGATAAAGAGCAAAAGCAACATGTTCAACTTTCGTGCCAACTATCTTTGCATGTATCCTGGTGCGATCTACAAAACCAGAACCGATGCTAGAGCCCTCATCAATTGTCTATTGAAGGGTGTCACCCCGGTGACTGTATCTCTTTCCGATCATAGAAGTACAATTTTGCAGCGCTTAAACCTTGTGCTAGGTGTGTTTGTTGTTCGGAGATGCATTTCCAATGAGTGAGAAGCGACCCCTCTCTGGCGGACCACCCGCCACATGTGCGCCCCACAGACCGGAAACTGGACATGACATGTAACACGCTGCGTACCTATCCAGCGGCTTTTCCACGTGCAAATGGGATCATCAGTTTGACGCGTGCATCATACAAAGAGACGGAAATGGATAACAAGCTCACAATTAGCAATTCGTATATTTGATGATTACCGATTGTTTTCACCTTGCATTTACTTCCGAATTGGCACTTGCATGATCTACCACGTTTTTACCAAGTTGATTGAAGAAGAAAACAGTCATACTTCATTTTGTGACCAGTCAACAGATACTTATTAACTATACAATGTTTGTGGGCTATAGCTTTTTTTTCGCACTTGGACAATTACTCGACTCTACGTTAAATTGCATCCTAGGCACATTCGGATATGCTTTTCATTCGACATGCAAAAGAGAACCAGGAACAACATAATTAGATAGGAGGATTTCAGCCGGGACGGTTTCAACTAAAACTGCCCTGCTTCACCCTTTCTCGATATCAGACTTGGCTTAAGATACTTGGGTGCTGGGTGGCTACGGATGATAGAGCGCACAGTTTACATTTGAGAAGAACGTTCCTGTGAGGCACTCATCGCCAGATACGAAGCCGCCCATAGGTAGCAAGGTGTCATGTGTGAGGTGTCATGTGTGCAAGGTGTCATGTGTGCAAGGTGTCATGTGTCATGTGTCATGTTTGTTTCCGGGATGATGATGTAGTCTGGATACGAGGTGAAGTAATAAAGGTACGGTCGATATAATCTATCCAGCAGCCTAGAGTATCAAATGGCCCTCGCCGAAAGGTAATGAACGGTATCGTACAACATTCGCCGGTCTTCGGGTGCTCGGCTACATTTCCCGCATTAATCATGCGGCCTGTGATTGGTCGATGGCGCACGAGAGCGCAAGTCACGTGTCACAGGCACACGTGACCTGGTGTGATGCATAGATCGTGGTATAATCGCCAGTCTGCTTATAACTGAATCTTTATCAGAGGGGAGACAACGGCTCCTCAGCCACGTGCGCGGGGATAGGTTTTAAGGTGTTCTTTGTCACTTTTCGTGGGCGGATTCGGCGGTGCATGATGTCATATGTCGCTCTTTGTCCATTACTCACGAAATTCGCGCCAATATTTCACGGATCCGCAACGAACGCAGAAGCGATAACGATAATAAGTTGTCCTTGCCGTGCCCTGTGTGGTTTCATGCAATATGTCGACGGCCATGGAACATTATAATCAGATTGAAATAGGCATGGCAAATTCGCAAGTAATTTTGTGACGAGGATTGGAATATGTTCTGCAAAAAGACATTTGCATTTGTCTATATGCCACGGAAAGTGAAGTTTGTTTCAAGCTAAATTCGGATGAATACAAATAGAAACATCAATGGGTCACATAATCCATACGGTGTGAAAAGTGCGAGAAGACTCGACGGCTAGAACCCACGGGATATGGAACGTCACGCACAGTGGAATGCGTAAGATAATTGCGACAAAGAACGCAGCCGAAATTAATGTTTCACGTTTGTGATGCACGACATTCCCACGATATCTCGCATGCAATTAACACTAGATCCTCACAATAATAGTCAGACCAAATTGATCTCAATCTTGGCTTTCAGCTGGACAGGGAGTGCTACTTTTCGCATATGCTCCTCACGAACCACAAAAGTGTACATGAGCAACTGTGACATTTCAGTGTCGCTTTTGCACAGAATGCATGGGGTGGCGTCTCCCAGATCAGGTGGAGAGTCAAAGTCCACGAAACAAGATACAGCGCACAACCAAGCTCCACAGCCACCCAGCAAGATCCGGATTAAGTTTATAAACATTAGCTAGCAATACGTCAGCATCGCGGGAGCAGACAGACGGTAGCACGTGTAGCAGGTGTAGCAGGTGTGACTGTGAGCTCTGGCATGTGAAGGACCAGGCAACACCAGGAGCGCAGAGTACAGAGGGCATGAAGCATGTGTAGCGGGTGTCAGACTGTGAGCACCCGTATGTGGGGGAACAGACAACACCATTGGCGCTGAGTAGGTCCATGTGGCCAACAAAATGAACACCAAAAACCTACATTTTGATTCTTGATGAAGCATGAAGAAAGGCAGAATGAATAGGCAGCATCAGGGGTGAAGCTTCCTATACTTTTAGATGGGTTTTGGTTCCACCATTATTGTCTTGCCACCACCAAAGTTTCTTAACATTTGACCATATGAGGTGGCTGCACCAACAAAATTGTCAACGCTCACTGCCCTACCCATGGCAATAGTATACAAATATGGGGCCATCCCCACAAATAATGGTCGCATCTCTTCATCCATGGGTTGTACCTATACAGGTATATCACAGTAAAAACCATACGGACTTCAATATCTCACAAAACGTCATCTCCTCCAGTAGGCAAACATCTTGCAGCACTAAAAAGAATGTCCACAAGATGCATGATGCATGTGCCCAAGACGGAAACACGCCCTGCGATCCAGTCCCGGTCCTTGGCTGCGTTTGACATAGGAATGTCTACAGCCTAGATTACACGCAACGACAAACTTCTGCAAATGCATTACATTGCAATGCAAAGACAAAGCATTGGCATGTCTTGTCCCGTTCACTGTGTAAGGGTTCGTTGAACGGCGTATGTGAAGCACACAGCCAAAACGAGCACACAGCCAAAGCACACAGCCGGAGCACACAGCCGGAGCACACAGCCGGAGCACACAGCCGGAGCACACAGCCGGAGCACACAGCCGGAGCACACAGCCGGAGCACACAGCTGGAGCACACAGCCGGAGCACACAGCCGGCGCTGCGATCGTCTCTGTCGGCTCCACCACGCCGAAACGGACCGGAACGGACCGGAACGGACCGGACCGGAACGGACCGGAACGGACCGGAACGGACCGGAACGGACCGGAACGGACCGGAACGGACCGGAACGGACCGGAACGGACCGGAACGGACCGGAACGGACCGGAACGGACCGGAACGGACCGGAACGGACCGGAACGGACCGGAACGGACCGGAACGGACCGGAACGGACCGGAACGGACCGGACCGGAACGGACCGGAACGGACCGGAACGGACCGGAACTGACCGGAACGGACCGGAACTGACCGGAACGGAGCGTGACGTGCGTAACGGGACCGCAGCCGAACGCGGCGACAGCACAGCGTAACGCTCGCGACCGGCGCCGACGGGGGGGGGTCGTCTCCCGGTGTTGTTGGTGGTGGTGTCGCTTTGTTTGGACAGCCTGCCACAAGTGTAGCCATTTTTCCCACCGTACGAACGGAGGGGGACCGCCACCCCGCCTTGCCGTCCTGGACTCGCCTCTGATCTCCACGTCCCCGACCGATCGCTGGCGGATGGGGTGGAGGGGGAGGGGACGAGCCACGTGACGCAGTTCTGCATCGTCGGCGACAGGAGGCGACAGCGCAGATCTCGCTAGGACGCTCGGCGTGCCATGCCGAGGAGTTGCAGGAGAGGTTGGGCCGGCGATTCGCGGAACGGACAAGCATGAGGCGACGCGTAGATGTTGGCGCTGGTCGCGGCGGTGCTGCTCTCGGTGTCGATTGGTCTCGGGGGTGGCCAGTCGATCCCAATGATCGCCATCAGCGGGCCTGAGAGGATAGGCAGGGCCAGCCTCGTGCCGCTTAATCGTCATGCGAGACCGGATAACACAGGATGAAACGCCACACCGACTCCCAGTTCCAGCCCATAACCAAAACTCATCTGGCCATTATTTCTCATTATTGTAATAGAAACTGGTCTCGAACATAATTGCAAATTCATAGAGCTATAAATTCGGGTTTAATCATAATACTTGCCAGTCTATTGCCCGCTGGGGAGTTAAGGGGAAAATGGCGAATCTCAAACGAGGACTACTTTGTCATGATTACGAGCAACAAATAAAATCCCGTGTAGCCATCCTGGAAATATCAAAGCGGTCACAAACGAGAGAAGCTGGAAGAGAAATGGATTCCACAGCGAAGCCGTCGAGTTGAAAGAAAAATAGACAACCGCTGAGAGCATCCAGTGGGGATGGCTTCCTCTCAAATTGAAGGGCTTCACTTCGGATTTTTCATAAAACTGGCACAGCAAAAGGACAATAAAGACACGAGTGTCCTCAGGAGTTCCCGTAGGCTTCGGTATGTCTTGCGTGCGATAACAAAAGATGTACTTGCGGAGAGGTATCAACGAGGGATATCTGAGCCAAGCGACAGGACTTCGTGCCTATCGGTCGTGGCGACGACAAATATAGTCGCCACATCATCATGCAGCGATAATGAAGCATGCAAATGAACACATATAGGTTTGGTTGGACACGAGTGATTCCCGGAACATTAAAAAAAGGATGGTCGTGTATTTCTGGCTGCCGAATTTAATCCGTGAGTCCCTGTGTGCAAGTCCCAAAGGTAAAGGAGCATCCTGGATTAACAGGCACAGATGGGAATGAGGGGTTGGCCTAATGAAATGATTAACCTGTGGGTAGTCTGTGAAGGATCCAGTGAGCCATTGCAAATGTAAAATGAAAGCGAGGTCATTCACAGCTGCCATGAGCAACTGCGGGAGATGAAAACCCCACGTAACAATAATAGTAGCTGCATTGCAGTCAAACATAGTAGCATATTCGTATGTGTTTAAAGGTATAATTGTCCGCAATTCGCCTGCCACCTTCCAATATCGGCTTCCATGTATCATTTCAACATCTCTCCTCTGCAAAGTTCAGCCAAGAAAGGAAGCTAGGAAGCGATCAAATTTGCCATCTCAGCCAGGAACGTGACAGTATGTACAAGTTGGAGTGTGTTCTGAAGCACTGGCGAATAGCTTTGTCATAGCATTGCCTAATCCCGCTGGGGCGAGTAATCTACGGGTAAGGTGCCATCCCCAGCCGGGATGTTGCAGGTTCGAGTCCCGCCTGTCGCTAGTTGGTCGGTTATTTGTGCTTCTGGGACCATCGATTTCATTGGTCATGTAGCGCCCCCTTCCCCGACAACTCTCAGAAAGGTGTCACCTTTCTCAGATTAGGGCAGAAGTCCAATCGTATCATTTCGTCAGACTACGGCAGAAATCCAATCGTGTCATTTCGTCAGAGCAAGGCAGAAGTCTAATCGTCCCATTTCGTCAGACTAGGACAGAAGTCAAATCGTGTCATACATTCACATTTCGGCGGTTACTCACATTCTGTGTCCACATGCAGCCGGTCACGTGACATCGGTCAAGCTGTCTGCGCTAGAGGCGACTGCTTGTGAATGGTTTCATCATTCCGCAAGTACTCAATTTAACCATCACGCAGTACCATCACGTCGCGCACAAGACGTCTTTGCGTCTCCAAACAAGCCGTGTGTGTACTGTGCAGTGCTGTTCACACTTCGGAGAATTATAAATGGAGCTGCCTAACCCCCTGCCTCCCTCCCTCCGCCCCCTAAGTTGACTTCTGACGCAGCGGTCTCGAAGCTTATGGGCTCCAACATAAGAACCATGCAGACATGCAATATTTTGGAGGCTCCGGATACTGGATACTGCATTCTTCCAATAAACTTCCTGATAAGAAGAAGAAGAACCTTGGATTCTTTTACGACGCGTTCAACCGCTAGGTCATATAACGTCGCTAACCTCTCACGCCGATTGGTCGCGGGTGGACTCGGTAAACGCCGTCGGTTGTGAGATTCGAGCCCACGATCTTGCGACCAAGAGTGCGACGCTCTACCAACTGAGCTGCTCCGGCCCCAATTTCCTGATAACTTTCCACTTGCGATGAGTCAGTCTTGCCACCGGTTCAGCCGTTGCTATGTTGCCAGCACGTGACAGTTATAAACACAGCGCACGATACTGTGGACCTTGGATTGTGCGTGTATGATATGGTCAGTTCCTAGGCTTGATGACGTTTGAACTCTGTCCATTAGTAATTAGATGACGTTTGAACTGTAGCATATTGAGGGGGCTCGTTTACATTTCATTTGTATTTTATATCATCAACGGCAGCCAGCCTTCCAGGTAGGAAATGTGCTTCGGTTTACTACTTTTACAACGAGTATATCTCAAACGATCACGTTTTATTACCTGAATGGGGATGGCTACAGTCTTCATTTATATTCGTTTCGGCAGTGGGGAGGTGGGAGGTTGTTGGAGGGAAACAATGAAGCAACCCTCCTCACTCGCTGCTTACAACGAAGTTCCACCGAAGTTCCACCGAGGCAGGCGTTGCTAAGTTCAGCGAAACACCCTTCTCACGACGGCATGAGTGCACGCTGGACCAGCGTGCACTTTGGGGCACCGTGGCTGTGACTTCTGGTAGTACAAAACATGCCCTCCCCCCCCAGAAAGCACCAATTGCCCGAGGAATGCTGAACGATCAATGGCAAAAATTATATCAAAGCTTGGATTCAACTTGCCGCGGCCCCCACAAATTCCTCGCCGTTTTGTCGAACTTTCTTCGTGGAAGGAAAAGAGGAACCCGACGTCAATTCTTTCCATAAGCTTGCACCAAACCAAAGTAGAGTGGCATCAAGCGTTACCATTGAAGGCTGAAGTACACACATAAACCTAATCGAACATCAAGACGTAAATTGCAGTAACGCGTGACGTCGTACACTTCCCCGCGCAGATACCACCCACCAAGTGAAGCGTCCAGCAACGTGGTGTGTGCTCCACATGTGGCATTGTGCAATGTTTACTGTTCGTCTCCTGAATTACGCCTTTTGGCGTGCCAGCAGGGCCTCCTCTAATGAATTTTCACGAGGTGAGATTACTTGCTCATACCTAATTAGTATCAAATGGCTCTACAGGCGGATCTAGCCCACCGGTTTGGTGGGGGTGGGGTGGGGTGGGGGCAACTTTCGGCGTCCCCACCCCAACCCCCAGTGGCGTACCTAAGGTTTGCGACATGGGAGGGGCAAACGGATTTGGACGGTACCCAGTCTATCACTATTTCTGGTTTAAAGACACCATATTTCGACCACTATTTCTCGGATGGCCCTTTTCGTATGTATAATATAACAATTAGTAACCAACTTAATTATCTTGTGTAGGGGACCAATCTATCACCATCGTTTCTGAGTCACCGGATTTGAACCCTAACTCTCCCGTTCTGTTCGATGTCTTTTTTGTATCCCTTGATGTCCCCTCAGACTGCTGAAATTGCATATGTGAAAATCACTGAAAAATGTAAACTTTTCCAATTTCAGGCACTCCAGTTCATAAAGCCTGGTCGCCACCGCGCCAACGTTCGTGCACGTGTAAACCCGCCTGGCTCATTCGAAGCACTCGCCACACTCCGTGAGATTCTTCGGTTTCTGCTGGGCCGTTCCTAATTGCCGTTGCTCAATAGTCTTGCTCCATATTTGACGTGGCGGAATGCTTCGTATGAGGGTTGGCTGGGAAATTATGTGTGTTCAATTCGATCTCTTTTCTCCATATTTTCTGGTGGTAAAGAAATCCGCATACACGCTGGCTTTGTAGCATGACTTTTGTCACCGAAACATTTCACATTTGAGCCTTCCTTGTTGCTTTGACCTCAGTATTAACACGCGCCCTGGAGAGGGGGGGGCGAAATCCGCCCACCCCTCCGATTTTTCGTAGATAACTCCAGATGTTACCGGCCGATATACGCCATTGTTTGTGTACCTGCCAATAAATGACCGGCACGTTATTTGAAGTAAGAAAAATTAAAATCGACCGAAAACTTTTCGAGTTAATGGTCGCTAACGTCAAAAATATTTCCCAGCGCCAGATCACAAATATCGTCGCTGATGCGCTTCCGGTATACTAGCAAAAAGGAAGTGTTCTTGGCAAAACTAGCGACTTGTTTGATGTACATTGTCATGCTACATTGTTCCAGAGTTATGTCAAGTCACCGAGGTCAAGGCAGGTCAAGTTCATAACAGGTTAACACACGCTCTAGAGGGGTATGGCGAAATCCGCCAATCCTTCCGATGTTTCGTACATAACTCCATATTGTACCGGCCGATATACGCCAAATTTATCGCGTACCAGCTTAGAAATGACCGGCGCATTGTTTAAAGCAAGAAAGGTGGAAATCTGCCGAGAGGTTTTCAAGTTAAGGGCCGTTAAAGTAAAAACAATTAACAGCGCCAGACCGCAAAAATCGGCGCTGATGCGCTTCCCGTATATTGGCAATAGGGAAGTGTTCTTGACAACACTAGCGACTTGTTTGATGCATATTGTTATGATATATAATTTAAAAGTCATGTTAGGTCGCCGAGGTCAAGTCAGGTCAAGTTCATGACAGGCTAATGGAGGCAAACTTGGTCAACTGGAATGTGTCATAAATGCAAATGACTGCCATGCGATTGATGTCACTTTACATGTTACTCCCTATACATCCCGAAATCTACTGTTTGTCATTGTGTGCCTCAGCATTTCCATCCTTTATTCATGTATTTCACTCCTTTATTTGCGAAGCCGATTGTGTCGAGCCGCCCAACGGAGCAGTCAGGATGGGAGCCCGGTTCCGGTAACTGGAGCAGGTAATGACCTAATAAAGTGCTCCTATATAGGTGACCTGAGGTCAAATGGCGGATCTGACATCTGTATTGCATCATTAGTAATGTCCAAAACATCATTAATGCCAATTTTGGAGCATTTAAACACAACCACAGTGATCCATAACAATGACAAGCCAAGCCACGCAAAACCAGAAAATTTTGATATTTTGACCTCATTTGACCTTGAAGATATTGACCTAAGGTCATGCACTTTGCACACAATAGAGTTCACTATCGTGCCCATCCACCCTGTGAATTTCGTTGCTCTAGCCTTCATAGGAGCTGAGATCTTATGGGGGGGTGGAATCCGCCACCCCCCCTCTCCAGGGCGCGTTATTTTCAGAGGCCCTCCAGGGCGCGTGTTAATGCTGCCAACTTGCCATCAATTTTTTCTTCGTGATAAAAATGCTCCGTTCCATGGAAAGATCAATTCCGCTACCAGAACTATACTAAGATGTGTTTTCGGTTGCTTTCTTCGTTGAAGCTCCCTTTGACTAGGTGGAATTTTTTACTCCGATAGGTAGGATTTCACGGAACTAGGTGGGATTTGTCTCACCTAGCTAACATGTCAGAGGAGGCCCTGCGTGGCAGTACCCAACCATGCTGTGCTGGACTAGTCATTGGGAGCCGCACTGAAATGTGTAGCCGAGCTCCACCCTCGCGTAAGAAAATTAATTTTGCCGACGGTGGTAGTTTGCCTTTCAATCATAACATTCACCTGACACCGGGAAGACTCACGATATTTCAATAGCAAATGTACCGGTTCGGGCGTGGCAGCGTTTCGGCGCAGGGTGGCGACATTTGTCTGGGTAAGACAACATGAATAATTTTGAACATCAAAATGTGAATGTCCTGTCCCTGAATAAAAATTGAAGTACGCAGAGCATACTCTATCACTTTTTAGCAGCATCAATTCAACAACTTACCGGCAGGTCCCAATGTGCTCTCGGTACTACTTACATACGCTTTTGGTGCGCCCCCCCCCCCAACTGTGTTTCGAGCACCGCCCCCGTACATTTCGGATGTCACATTGTGCTTCGGGTATAGCCCCGTGTGCTCCGGACACCTTACCACCCTGCTTCGAATATAACCTCTCCGAAACGCTTGACAAATCCTGCGAGCCGGCCACATACCTCCGAATGACAACCGGTAGAGGAAAATCAAGTGCCGGTCTAAACGTATGGCGACAAAGGGCACAGTACGGGTCATGGACCACGATAGCCATCATGTGTACGGTGCCGACATTGATTCAGGTCATGTCGCCAGAGCCCGAGTTATGCCATCAAACATCCTATATTCCCAGAACACTAACAGGACGTCCATAACAACCATTCGTCGAAAACGATGCTGTAAACGATCAATGTCCGGAGCAACAGCTGATTGTTTTGTGTTTGATAGGACGCAATGCGCATGTTAAGTTCACCCCCACTCCCCAATCCCTAGTCGGTGTTTGCGACACTTGGCAGAACAGCGCCCAATCTAGTCTTGCGACACCTCGCAGAACAGCGCCCAGTCTAGTTTTTGCGACACTGTAGAAGACCTTACAGTCGAGTTTTGCTATATTACGCAGAATACCCGCCCCTTTCCAAGTCAAGCATTGCAGCTCCCTGTAGAACAAATATGCGAGTTGACATTTGCTATATTTCGCATAACACTCCTTCCCGCTCCCAGTGGACCCCTGCGTAGCATTTTGTCGATCTTTGCTATGTTTTTGCAGAATACACTCCGCCACCTCCAAACACTTAATGCAATTCAGTGGCGAAGGAAGTTAGTTTGGTTAGGTGGGAGGCGCAAAAAGCACCAAAAAAAACGCGACATTGAGCTCCATTAGCTCCTTGGGTATTAAGGGCTTGGGGCCTCTTGCCTGACAAACAGCCCCAATGTGTGCATTTGAGGCAGTTGTCAGAAGCCGCGACTGCTGTTCAAGCTGGGTGTGAAATTCAAGGAGTTTCTCCAACTCCCACAGGGTCCCTCCTATTACCAGCCTGCTTTAACACTCCCGGGACTCATCCAACTCCATGAGGCCTCTGAACTTTCTCCAGAGTTCCTTCAAGTTTCCCAAACTTGAGCTCTCCAGTCCCGGCTCCCTTGGAACTCCGGGACCACTCTTTCATCCAGAAGCCCTCTAACTCTTGCAGGGGTCATCGAGCTATAAAGTGCCCTACGCACATCCCTTGAGCTCTTCGGCTTCAAGAAGCACTTCCAGATGCAACAACTCCCCAGCTGCAATGGTCCTCCAGCTTCCTGGGGGGCCATTCAAGCTTCCCACTGACTCCCCCAACTCCCAGGGACCAGTCCTGTTCCAAGCTGGTCATCAAACTATGGATATTCCCCCAGATCCCAGGGCCCAGATTCCTCGAATCCCTAGAAGTCCTCACATTCCCAACATTGTCAGGTGATTTCCGGCTCCTAAAAGCCCCTCTTTATAGGGGCCATCCAACTTCCTGTAGAGATCATCGAACTCCGAGAGTCCGATACAGCTAAGTCTTTTGGCTTCAAGAAAGTTTCAGAGCACCAGCTTTCGAGCTTCAAGAGGCACCTCCAGCTTAAACGCGCACCTCCAGCTTCAGTGGACTCTAGCTTCAAAGGGCCTCTAGTTTCCGGAACCCTTCCTGCTCCCAGCTGGGCCTCGGAAGCTCTAGGGACTCCTTCATTGAGCTCAAAGAATTAATGCATGAGCTACTAGGGCCCTCGGGTTTCAAGGAGTCATCCGGTTTCAATGATCTCTTTAGCTTCAAGGGGTCCCTCCAGCTTCAATGAACCCATACAGCTTCAATGAGCACATACAGCTTCATGGCCTCTATAGCTCCCAGAGGCCCCACCATAGGTTGCTGGATGTACGAATGTAAGATGAGGCGGGCACCGGGATATTTCTGGGCCTATTCATTCCAGGCAACGCCATAGGATCAATGTTTAACTTCCTGATTTAAAGGAGGTGCCGTGCCTTGGTTCCCCCTCCAACCCCACCCCACCCCTGTTCTGCCGCCTGTAGACCTCTCCTGTTCCCAGTCGGACCTAAAACTACTGGCGTTCCTTTATCGAGTTCAAAGGGCTTATACTTGATCTACCACGGCCCTCTGGTTTCAAGAGGCCTGTCCAGCCGCAAGGAGCCCTTTTAGTTCCAAGGGACGCCTCCAGTTTCAATGGACCCACGGGGCCCTGAGGATGTAAGGGGCCCCAGATGGCTGAACGGGATTTCTAGAAGCTTAGGAGGTCCTGAAAATCGGTGCTCCTTAACATCATTGATGTCTTATGCTGTCTGAAGAGCCCGGTGTCATTTTGAGAAGCCTGTCAAGAAACACCGCCCACCTGACCTTCGAGGATTGCTGGGGCGGGAGTCTGGGGGAGTCTGGGGGAGTCTGGGGGAGTCTGGGGGAGTCCGGCGGTGGGGTCAGCCGCAACTCTTGGGTACGTCACTGTCTAAGCTGTAAAGGAAGCTGCTGCATGCAAGCCATGCTATTGCAATAGCTGAATTGCAATTTTGGGCGCATGTTTGTCCAAAGGTGAGGAAGTGTCCATGAAAAACCAAGAACACAACCATCTAGCCTTCCTAAGCAGGCATACTTTCAGGACAGAAACGCCATTGCAGGAACGTCCACCGGGTTATCATTTCCCAAAAAACACTGGACGGCTTCATCTAGACTCCCATGACTTTCTTCAGGGAAGGAAAATCCACTTTCCTCTTCACCACCTGATATTAGGCAGCCCCCTCCACCCAGATTTCGCCGCCCGTGACCGAACTTCGCGACGCCTTGCAAAACACCTCCCAGCCGAGTGTTGCGCCGCCGCGCTGAACACCTCCAGCTGGACTTTTCCCCATCCTGCAGGCCACCCAGTTGTGCTCTGCGACACAGCGCACAGAGAGCAGCGGCCAGGCGGCGACCGTGTCACCCCACTTTGGGCGTAATCAACCACGCCACAGCTGGAGTGACAGTTGCCAGCTGGTCAGACACGGTGCGGGGGAGGGGAGGGCAGGTGCGACCGCGCGTCTCGGTCAGCGAGACCGCTGCACCACGCTACGGACTGGCAAGCACAGCAAACGACTTGGCAATGGCGAGTCCACGAGGTGCGGGAAGCCGCTCAGATGATGATGATGATACCTGGGCACCTTTTCCGATGATGGCTGAATGCGGGTGGTGATGAAGGCTGGCTGAACACGGGTGATGGTGACAACTGAATACGGGTGACGATGATGACTGAAAATGGATGATGATAATGGATGATGATACATGGTGGATGGCGGCTGGTGGTCGTGGACGACGGCCGCCGGAGGCCAACGGGAAATGCCGAGGTTGACCACAAGCCAGACCGCAGACCAAGTGAGTCCTCTCCATTTCGCAGAAAAATCAACGTCAGTGGCCCACGCCGGTTAAACTTCAACATCCGCGGCTTTAAATTCATTATTATTCTAGTATCGTTCCAAGGCCAAGGGCGTCGCCACCGGGGGCAGAAGGGGCAGTCGCCCCCACCTGCCGTGAGGCTGAGGACGACGCCCCCTGAAATTTTAGGAGGCCCCTGTCCGGAAATGCACAGGAAAAAGGTGAGCAAGGAGGCCGACGAGACAGAAGATCATCCTGTCAAGGAGGACCCAAGACTGGCAACGATGCCGTCGGAAAATCTAATCAGGTACCTATAAGAGACTCAGGACAGATATTGGGAGGATGCCACCAGGATGAAAATGATGCAACCGAGATGGACAAGAAGCCATCCAGGTTAGACAAAAAGGCTTCCGGTTGGTGGCAGGATATTCTTAATTTGGAAAATGAGACTCCCAAGATGGAAGAGGAGGCCCCTCCATTGGAAAATATGGAATTACAGGAGCCCAAGATGGATAAGAAGGTCTCCGCAGGAATGGGAGAAGGCCATTGAGCCCAGCCAGATGAGGCCCATATTTTGAACGAGAAGGATCATAGAAGAGAAGATTTGAGGCTAAGACGCAAAGGCACACTGCTAAGAGGATAATGGGGCTCCAAACACGCGTGAGGAGGCCTCCAAGACGTAAAAGGGGAGACCCCAAATTTGACAAATGAATTACTAGGAGAGGATGGGAGGCCCCAAAAATCGAGTGTCAACAATTGGCACGGAGGTCCCCAGGATTGCAAAGGAGGTCCTCAGGATTGCAAAGGAAGTCCCCATGATTGCAAAGGAAGCTCCATGATTGCAAAGAAGGACCCAGGGTTGTAAAGGAGACCCCAGTGTTGCAAAGGATGCCCAGGATTGCACAGGAGGCCCCAATATGGGAAGGGAGGTCCCAGAAAATGAGTGGAGGCCCGAAGACGGAAGAGAAAGCCAGTGGATATGAGATGAGCCTCCGGAGACGCAAAACAGGCCCAAAACAGGCCCAAAGGTTCCACCAAGATAGAAAAAGGATGATCCAGAAACGTGGCAGGAGGCGCCTAATTCGAAAGAGGATGACACAAGATTGGAAATGAGACCCCATGATGAACGAGGAGGACCATGAAATAGGAAAGAAAGGCCATTAGATAAGAGGGATGGTTCCCAGGCGAGAAAGAAGGCTCAAAGACGGGTCAGAATGTCCCCAGGAAATGACAAGGCAAATAGGAAAGGTTGGTTATAATTTGGCAGAGGAGGCAGCTGGAAGAGGAGTCTACCAAGAGATGAGGCCACCCTTAAATGGGCAAAGATCGGATCAAAACGCAGAGCAGGAAGCCCCCAAGACGTGAGAGGAGGCCCTTAATTTGACCAAAAAAGTATTCTGGAAAAGAAAAGGAGGCCCCTGCCGGACTCGAGAGGAGTACCTCAAGACCGAGTAGGAGATCTCCAGGGCCGAATGAGGCCCCGAAGACCGGAAGGAGTTCCCAGGAAATGAGAGGAGGCCCGTAAGATTGGAGTGGTAACAGGTATGGAAGGTGATGTTTCTAAAATTTAAGATCCCTCAAAACGGGTAGGCTTTGCCAGGACGAAGGAGGAGGCCCACGAGGCGTGGCAGGAGGCCCCTAATTTGGCAGAGAATACCACTGGAACATGAGAGGAAGCCCCATGCCATGTAAAAGTGGCCCCATTGTGTAGGGGGAGGCCCTCTAAGACGGGAGAGGAGGGCCATTGGATATGGAGGATGGTAGGACACACGAGGAGACATCCAAAACCTGTAAAGAGGCTCCTGGGAGTGACACAAGACCTCTAAGACGAGGGAGTAGGCCTATAATTTTGTAAAAAGCCCTTAAGAAATGGTGCCGAGTCGTGCCGGGGACTTGTAAATCACGGTATGGGCCCAAAAAGATCCGGCCGGGGCCCCTGAAAATCACGCTGAGTCTGGGAGTACCAAAACCTTACGCCTGGACCACACGAATTACGCTAGGGGCACGACAGATCGTATCGTTCCCCAACAGTCTCATTGGGACACAAATGAAGCCGAAGCAACGAAAAGCAATGTGGACATGGATAATCACTCTGGGACCTCAACAATGACGCCAAAAGCCTCCAAAACATTATTGGACCCCAAAAAGTGTAGAGTTCGCTAAAACTCGCACTGGGATCCAAGCAAATGACGTTGGGACACAAAAGATTGCATTGACTAAAAACAAGTCGCGTTGAAGTCCTTAAAAACCACACTGGGGACTCAAAAGTTCGCGCCATTTCCCCAAAAGTTGCAGCTGCTCCAAAAATCAATTCTTAACCGGAATGTCACTCTGCGGCCTCACAATTCGGGTCAAAGTCCCTAAAAACCCGTTCGGCACAGGAAAAAATGTGTCAGAGCACCGAAGAAAGCACCGGGAGACCGAAGAATTGTACTGGGACACAAAAATATAACATACTGACCTTTAAAAAAATGAATCGATGTTCAAGAAGAACACACCGAGAATCGATCGAATCAATACCAGCACCGGCAAATTAATAACAGGTCCGAAAAACAAATTCCGGACCTCCCTCCTAGAGGGATAACTCCCAAGAATCGTGCCGGGGCCCACAAAAGTCGCGCTGGGGCTACCAAAATTCGCGTCGGTCCACCCAAAGATTCGCACAGGGGCTCCAAAAAAATACGGCGCGGTTAAGAAAACTCGTTCCGAGGCCCAAAAATCTACAACAGGAACCTCAAGATCGCGTTGGGGCCACAGCTAATTACAACGCGTCCCGCAAACTCGAACCGGTCCCCTTAAATATCACGCTCAGGACCACCAATTACTATCGGTAGTCCGAAAAATTCGGTCTGGGCATCAAAACTTCATGTCGGGCTCCCAAAAATTGTCGTCTAGGGCTCCACATATGCAACAGTGTGACCTAGAAAATATCATTGGTATCCAGAA
Source organism: Imbricaverruca yamaguchii (assembly GCA_034440575.1). Taxonomy (NCBI): domain Eukaryota; kingdom Metazoa; phylum Arthropoda; class Thecostraca; family Neoverrucidae; genus Imbricaverruca; species Imbricaverruca yamaguchii. The sequence goes on along the minus strand of JAOTOL010001553.1, from coordinate 783,974 downwards.
AAATTAAGCCAGAGCTTTCCAAACTTAGGAGGGCTGCCAAAAAGAAACATTTCCGGGTCAGGAAAATGGCTATGGGCACCGAATGTCATGAGATGCCTTCACATGTCGTGTACCGCCCGAAAAAAAATACCGAAGCTCGAAAAAATCGAGCTGAGATACAAAAACACAGTGCCAGGGGCTCGAAAAAATCAGGCTGGGATTCAGACTTTAAAGATAATTCAGAACAAATCCACAAAAATCGTGTTAAGCCCAGAAAACTAGCGTTGGGTCCTCGGAACCACGCGCTGGGCGCTATAAGTCGCGCTGAGACCAAGGAAAATCACACCGACACCCCAAAATCGTACTGGGGCTCCAGAAATGTGCGTCAGAAGCCACAAATATACACAGCGGGACCATAAGAGCACACCGGGGGCCGAAAGGGCGACGATGTAACTGGCTCTCCAAAGCGCGCAGTCACGCAAAAAGCGACAGGGCCTTCACACATGCGTTGCAGCCCTAAATAAACATACCGGGAGCTGTGTAAAAATACACCGGAAGCTCTCCACAGGGTACATAGGGGCCGTGCAACCGCACAAGGGCCTGAAAAAGAGGCTGGTGCCGCAAAAAGGAACCTGGTCCCAAAATGAACAATAAGATCGAGCACTAAATAAACACATCTGGATCTTTGAAAACGCCCCGATACTTTAAAAAAATCCTCGGTGCGCAAAAAAACAAGAAACCCTAAAACGAGCAGGGGTTTCGAACACGTGTTGAGCCTGTAACAAAAATGGATTGAAGCCCTAAGACACATCGGTAAATGAAGAAAACGAAAGGGATCCAAAAATTAACATTGAGGCAGGGCCTCGGTTCGGTAGCTAATCTGGGAGCATATTTAATCAAAGATACGACGTGCATCAAATCTTAGCAGAATTTTCGCAGCGAACGCCCTTACGAAGAATTCCATCACGTCAAATATGTCGTGAGTATATCATGTGGCAGAAATTAGCAAAACGCGGGAGGCCTAGTAGAAACCGTAGCATAGCAGGAAGTGTGGAGGATGCGCCTAATTCGCAAGTTGGATGTGCATGTGCACGAACGTTGGCGTCGTGGCGACCGGACGCTATGAACTGGAATGTCTGAACTTGGGAAATTTTACATTTCAAGGTGATTTTTATCGGCGTAATTTCAACAGTGTGAGGTGACTTATCAAGGGATGCTAAAAGTAAGGATGGGGGAGTTAAGATTGAAATCCTACGTATCAGAAACGACGGTGGTAGATTAGGCCCCTCCACAGGATAATTCAGTTGGTCACTAATTATTGTATTTGAAAAGGTCCCCTTTGACAAAATAGTGGTCGAAATCCGTGGAGTTTTTAATGGGGTAGATGGACCTCCTTCAAATACGTATACCCACCCCTTGACGCAAGTATAGGTACGCCACTGGTCCTGCAATCATTTTCAGAAGCATTCGCCCATGGGGCAAAGCCAACATTGATGGGGGAAATTCACCCTCATAAACATACAAACAACGCCGATGCCCCATGCAAAATGGAAGGAATGATGTATGTAAATGCATTTTTATCCTACAAACATGTCTTCCGTGATTACAGCCTGCATGATTAGGGCTTCAATGCCTTCCCAGCAACGTCATGTACAAAACGATACAGCAGTGAAAACCATAGGCGTGACGGCGTGGAATTTGAAGGTTTTGCATTATTTATGCATTGCCATTGTTCCATTGTTGCATTGTGATGTATGCATTGTTGTTCATTGCTTGTTCTTTTCGTGAATTCATTCGCTGAAGATGTATCATTTTAGCTGCTGTGTCAGATGCCTTGCATCCAGCACCAAATGTTATTTTTAATTTAAAAAATGTCCCTAAGATGGCGATTAGAAAAATTAAATCCACTTATCGTTGTCACCTTCGCGAAATTGTCGTCCTAGGACTAAGAAATTATCGCTTAAGCTTGCGTATAACATGAGGTTTGTGGGAATGTCTAACAGTAGTGATGAATCAAGCTATATTCAGGTGGACTCGGTGGAACTCGGTGGACATAGAAGTGCGTTGATGAAGAGTGGGAGATATGTTTAAGGCAGCGAGCTGGCGGGGCATGAGCTCGCTGTAACCTAGAAGCCAGAAGGAAGATTCATCTGGTCGAGAAAACATTACAACATTGGTTTGTTTTGGCCAGTATGTATTTATCCATATTTACTTATTTATACCTTGGTATGGCTCAGTTTTCTGTGAAAATCAAATAATTATTGCGATTGCGTTTTGCGTAAGTGATCCATCATGCCAAGGACAAACAAGACGTCAATATGAAATCATGTTTCACATTCTGGACCCATATTAAGAGCCAAAAAAGCAATAGGAAGCGCTAACACAGTGGAAGCCCCCTTTCGGGGAGCAGGAGGCCCCCTTTGGGGAGCAGGAAGCCCCCTTTGGGGAGCAGGAGGCCCATTTTAACATTGCCCCTGGAAGTATTTCAATTTATTTCAAAGCAATTTTTTTTCGTTGTCTGCGACCGTTTTTGGTTTGACCAAGGTGTTCGTCGTTCCCCATGATTTCGTCGTTCCCGATCACCTCTCCCCCCCCGAGCCCACCACTAACCTCGCACGTAAGATCGCCGGATGGGTTCACACCTCTTGAATATAGTTACTGCATACGGTGTGAAGTACGGCAATACGAACTGAATGTGCTGATACGCATCCAAAACACATTGTCAAGTCTGAAGAGACAATCTAGCTAACCAAAGTTTAGTCTTTGTTAACTTAACCCGAACTTCGTTCTTAATCCGCCCAACGAGGCTTCTAAGTTATTGATGGCCAATGTCGCGCATTGGTGCATGATTGCTGATGTTTGTGACTGCTATTTGCGACAGGTGATATTTAGTGGGAATGCATGACGTGCGATGCTTGATTGTTGGCGATTTCCGATAGGTTTCCGATTGATGATGACTCACAATTCCTATTATTGCAGATTCAATATTGCATTATTGAAGGTGGTCAATGAAAGTCCTCAGGGGCATTGCATGGCTCGATCGTGATGGTATATCAATAGTTTCGGGTGACCAACAGATCACAGCTGAAGGCCGTTCCACCATCGGAGTCAGCCGGAGGTGTTTGCTCCGTCATTTCATACATGTGAGTTGCGCTGTATTGCATAGTATTGAACCGTATTTGCATAATATATGGCTGATATCTGCTGGAGATAGTCATGTGAGGTGTACATGGCGCAGCCAAATGAAAGATAGAAACGACGAACGGAACATTTAGAAATATCCATGTAGATATATATATATATATAGTGTGTGTGTGTGTAGATGGGCCGCGCGTGTCTGTGTGTGTGTGTGTACATACGAAATCCAGCATTCGTATGGTCCCCTCGAATTGTCTCAATCGGTGGCGCTCTTGAGGTGAAATAGAGCCCCTCCAGAAGAGTGTACTTTCCCCTCCCCAACTGCAATTTTGTGATCCGACCTGGCTGCCTGAACTGAAATAGCATGGCGTGTATGGGACTTAACCACACAAATATACAAACCGTTTGTCGGTTTGTCTGTTTGTTTGTTTGTTCTGAGGTGCGATCGACAATTCCGTTGAATTCCTCTGAACTCAGAACAGGCTGGTTGGTTGGTTATTTGGGCCTAGGGGCGCTTCGACTGCTTCGGTCATACAGCGCCCATCAGAACAGGCTGGGCGCGCCTTCGAGTGTGCTGTATCTCTGGAAGACAATGGGCGGTGGACAGCAGTGAGCTGGTCAGTACTTCGATCGACGAGCATGCCGTCAGTTCGATACCGGCCGCAGCAGCAGCAGCAGCAGCAGCAGCAGTAGCAGCAGCGGCAGCGGCAGCGGCAGCGGCAGCGGCAGCAGCAGCAGCAGCAGCAGCAGCAGCAGCAGCAGCAGCAGCAGCAGCGGCGGCAGCAGCAGCGGCAGCGGCAGCAGCAGCGGCAGCGGCAGCGGCAGCGGCAGCGGCGGCAGCGGCAGCAGCAGCGGCAGCGGCAGCAGCAGCGGCAGCGGCAGCGGCAGCGGCAGCGGCGGCAGCGGCAGCAGCAGCAGCAGCAGCGACAGCGTCCTCCGCCGGACGGACTGCGGCGCCCGGATCGTCACGACGCCCGAATGTCGAACACGCGATCACGCAGTGGCATCGAGAGGACCGCTGCGATTTGATGGCGCTCCACCCGCCACATCGGCGCAGCGCCTGGATCCCGGACCCGCGCCGCGCGCCACGTCGGCGCTGCTCCTGGATCCCGGACCCGCGCCACGTCGGCGCGGCTCCTGGATCCCGGACCCGCGCCGCGCGCCACGTCGGCGCGGCTCCTGGACCCCGGACCCGCGCCACGTCGGCGCGGCTCCTGGATCCCGGACCCGCGCCACGTCGGCGCAGCTCCTGGATCCCGGACCCGCGCCACGTCGGCGCAGCTCCTGGACCCGCGCCGCGCGCCACGTCGGCGCGGCTCCTGGACCCCGGACCCGCGCCACGTCGGCGCAGCTCCTGGATCCCGGACCCGCGCCACGTCGGCGCGGGTCCGGGACCCCGCACGACGGCTGTGCGGGACAGTCCGAACGCATCGATTCAGAGTGCAGGTCGATCGGCCGGCGGCTGGTCGGTAAATAAATACGCAGCAAGATTCTCGTCGACTTCCACGACACTTCCGTTCGGAGAAATTCCGAAATGTATGTGTCGTTAACTCGTAGGCTCATGTGTGTAACCGTAGCGACCTTATAGATATTTTACACGAAACGGAAACAAGTTGATACAACTTAACACAAATACTTAATATATGCTTAATACAATATGCTTAATATCAAATAATTTTTCACCCTTACTATCATTCCGTAATTAACGAATAAATCATATTTCATACAGCATGGCTTTCGCTTCGAGTCGTGTATGCTTTTTTCAACACTAACAAGCTTCATGAATTAAAGCAAATGAATCGTATTGGGGTTAATCACCAACGCAATGGATTCAAGACAAACATACAATTGGATCTTGCGAAAGAATGAGGCAGCTGAGTCATCCTGAGCTTGCGCAACTTCCCGCAACAGCTCTACTGCTTTGATCCGGAGTACAATCCGAAGTTTTATTTTTTCGTCGATGGAACGAAACTTATCCTCATCAAACGGAAAACACAAACTCGTGCAACATCCATTTCACATCCACCACGTCGTCCTGTCACATAACTTGAAGCAAAGTTTCAATTTGCTTCTTGTCGGGCGGCTGTCAGTGTTTTTCCCACTGGCAGTTGCTAAGAGCAGTCCCCCACCTCGTCTCGCTGTCAGGACACACTGGAAGGGAGGCACCGACCCTTCGTCGCGTGAATTCCGCTACCACGTCTGTGACCTGAATCCCACACAAAACAGACAGAGCAATGAAAAGATTTCCTCACAATTTGAACACGAAACAGACGATTCATCACTGCTTCCCCTTTCCACTTCACTTGGCATTGGCAAAACAACGCTAGTAGCTCTCGAGTATCAGCGGCCATCTTGGCACAGAAGCCGGTGCAGAGCAGCATACAACAGTACAGAGTAGTGCAGAATAGTGCCGGGCAAGGCAGAACAGTACAGAGTAGTGTAGAATAGTGCGGGGCAGGGCAGAGCAGTACAGAGTAGTGCAGAATAGTGCGGGGCAGGGCAGAACAGTACAGAGTAGTTAGGAGCGATGCATGGCAGTGCAGAGTAGTGCAGAATAGGACAGAGCAATGTAGAGTATTGTGGGCAGTGCAGAGTGGTGCGGGGCAGGGCATAGCAGTGCGGGTGGTGCAGGGCGGTGCAGAGTAGTGCGGGGCAGGGCAGAGTAGTGTGGGGAAGTGCAGAATAGTGCGGGGCAGGGCAGAATAGTGTGGGGTAGGGCAGCGTAGTGTGAGGCAGGGCAGAGTAGTACGGGGCAGGGCATAGTAGTACGGGCAGGGCAGAGTAGTGTGTGGCAGGGGAGAATAGTGTGGAGCGGTTCAGAGCAGTACAGAGTAGTGCAAAGTAGTGCGGGGCTGTGCAGAGTAGTGCAGAGTAGTGCGGGCTGTGCAGAATAGGTCGGGGCTGTGCAAAGTAGTACAGGGTAGTGTGGGGCTGTGCAGAGTAGTACAGGGTAGTGTGGAGCTGTGCAGAGTAGTACAGAGTAGTGCGGGACTGTGCAGAGTAGAGCAGAGTAGTGCGGGATGGTGCAGAGCAGAACATTCAATAGGCGGTGCAGAGCAGTAAAGTGTAGCGGGTTTTAGAGAGACCGCTGCCGGGTCAGGGCAGTTCAGAGAAGTAACGGGCAATACTAGTATAGGGCAGTGTCAATCAGACAGGAGAATTGTGGCCCAGAGGTCCGCAATGTGTTACGGCCGGTGCTCAAACGTCTGCTGCCCGCAAGTCACCGGACGTTTGGATTTGAATTGGACAATGGCCGGCCAGACATGGTAATGGCTGGTAATGGCATGGTAATGGCAGCTAATGTATCGCAATGGCGGACAGTGGAGGGAAGTAGAGGGTAGTGCGGGAAAGTGGTGGGTAGTGAATGGTAGTGATAGGTAGGGTTGGTGAAAACAATGGGCAGCTGGGGTTGGTGAACAGTGGTGAAGATGAGTATGGGCCTGCCGGGGTATAGCTGAGGGCAGTAGTGTGTGATGCTCAATATCTGGTGGTCCCAGACCAACATAGGTATTGCTTCAGTCTCTGTGTGGCGTGGTGTAGGACAGTCTCCGCACTGCATGGTGTAGTACAGTCTCTGGCAGTGTTGCCAGCATGGGTCAGGCGGGGAAGCGGGCTGGATGTGTCCGGGTGTGTCTGCGGTGCTGCGCGGTCCTGAACACACGGCGGCAGCTGCAGTAATTGCCGCCACTGCATTGCCCGAGGCGCCGGAAACTGAGCCCTCTACACCACCTAGCGCCACCTTCAGACGCCGGGCTGCTCACGAGATGTCATCAGACGTGGAGACTGTCACCAGCGAGGCGTGTGTGTCCGGTCAGAACAGCCTGCCGCTGGCCGGCTGAGCACGTGCGGCCGCCACGGGTGTACCGACGCACCGCGGGGATCGGGCGCGACGTGGCACTGCCACTGAGCACTGAGCCGGCCCGACCAGGGCCCGTCCCTTCCCCGTCTGCCCCTCCCTCTCCCCAGCCCTCCCGGCGCCTGGAAGTTAAACGGGGCCAACAAGGTTCCGCCGCCAAGGGCATACCTGGCCAGCTTTGGGGAGTGGCCGCAGCGATATTGACCACCGCGGGACAGGTGGGAAGTCCGAATAGTCGGGCGTGTTCCCCGAATCGGCGGCAGAGGCGACGCTGACGAGTTTTTGGCGCGAATCCGGCAACGTTTGACGACGCACCGCCACAGGAGGCCGCGCGGTGTAGGAAAACGCCGACAGACTTCCTGCGCTAAAATCGTGACGAGCGCCAGCTCGTATCTTGTGTGCTTGCTCCGCCCAGTGCTGCTGTGCTGCCGAGGCATCTCGGACCGTGGCCTCCGAACACTGATGTTGCCAGGGCGGAGTCAGCGAGGCGGCCGGGGGAGGGGCACTGAACCGGTCTGGATTACTGGCCAGCGATGCACGACGCGTCAGTATGCGCAATGTCAGTAGCGTCAGAAAAGTCGACTGTCGACGTTCGCAGTCTCCCCAATGAAGCCGAGAGTCGACTCGGAAGTGGAGGCGTGGTGCTGCCACCGCAGGTGATGCCCGTGCACCGACACTGACGAAACACAATCAGCAGCACGTTTTCCGCTGACACGGCTGTCACCCGAGGACGCCGGCTGCATGGTTGCCGAGGAATATTGCAGCGTCATGTACAAACGAATGCGACCCAGCAGTAATTTGCAATATTGCAAGGCAACACATTCGCCAGTGCAACGCCCGGTTTGCATTGGTGGGCATGATTGGATCAAATTGTCGGGAGCAAACAGTCAATGACAGGTCCAGAGGCGCATTTGGGTCATGGCCCCAGTCCGGTGGTCTGAATGGACGTCGACGAGCCTAATAACGAGGTGGCGCCACGGATTTTCGCCGCCAAAGAATCGCCAGTACGGCTTCCTCCGTGTACTCTCGGCGCATCTTGCGTGATCCTTCAACACCCCTGAGCACTCCTTGCCGCTTGACATCGGCGGTTTAGGTCCGGTCCCGCACAGAGATGCTGGTTTGGACCGGTTGGGATTACACCCGCCGCCGGATGCGCATCACTAGTGGCAGCTCTTAATTACACCAAGCTGGTTGTTTTCAACACAGGCGCGTCGGACATTCAGTGCATCGGTGAGGCTGAGCCAGATGTATGGTGTTCGGGTGTAATTGGCGCCAAGGCGGCGAGCGGCCCAATTACCAACTTATTGGCACAGCCGGATATCCCGCTACGCGTGGAAGAGCGCAGCCGCGCTGCACAGAACGCCACTACCAATTAGAAGCGGCGCTGCCGAGCCCAACGTTAAATCTGTCCTGAACCTTCCGCACGGAGAACAAGGAGCAAGACGGCGGAGGTATGTGTCGAACACAAACGGGCGCCAGCCGACCTGCTGCTCAGAACACGGCCCCACCAGCTACAGCCGCTCGAGCCGACTTTCTCCACGGGCGCGCCACGACCGCCGCGAACACACACACACTCACCGTTTCTCCGGCGGGCCGCGTCTCCGTCAGTCGCCGGTCGAGTCTCCGGTGCGGGCGTGCACGCACGGTCGGCGTGCCGCGTGCAGCGCGGCGGGCCCGCTCGGCGCGTCACTCCCGGCCGGCCGTCGCCTGATCAAACACGCACGTCGGCTGGACGTCGCTCGATGACGTCACGGCGGCGGCCTGCGCGTGCACAGAGCGCTCCACGCACGCGGTCGCACACCGGCCGGCGGAATGTGCGCGCGCGCGGCCGCCGCGGCCGGCCGCCTGGTAGGAGAGGTGAGCGGCGAGAGTCCGCGGCCAGCGCCGAGCGGCGCCACCCCGGCCAGGTGGCGCGGCTGCCGGCCGCCGGCCGCCGGCCGAGATTTTCCGGGATCTCCCGGCATTGCGGCGCCGCCAAGTGCAGCAGCAGCAGGACCGCCGATGTAGGCTGCTGAGACTGGGAAGCTTGGAGCTGATAGCTGCTCATACACTGGACAAACGCGCGACTAAGGCGAGAAACAGCTTGAACACTTTCGGAATAAGGGCGCTGATGGGAGAAGGGGGTGGGCCTAATTTCGGCAGGAATTGTATGCTCCCAGGTTTTACCATGCGGAAGCCTAAAGACCAAAGGTATGCCGCCCCTGTACTTCCTCCAAAGTTGTTGAGCCGCAGGTTCACGCATTGCACGTGGAAACAATGCCTGACCATACACATTCCACCGATGTGTTTGGGACAGTTGCCATGCAAGGTGCCGTGGACATAAGTCTGCTTGACAGGATTCTTGGAAAGTCCAAGAGCTGCTCACGAGCGCGGCATGCCCCTGGGTTGTTCGACCGGGCTGAAGAACCCTGTACGCCGGAAACGCATTATCTCTGCGTGCCCGGTGTTGCAACCTGCGAGCCGAGAGCTGCTGAGCACTTTCACTTCCACCACCCCAATGCGAAGGGATTGCGCACACCGCCGTTCGAATTCGTCTCCGCAGAGCGTCCGGTAGACAACTGCATTTTTACTCGCGAAGCGTATTGGCGTCATTGGACAGCACTTGCGCGCGTGAGGGGCGATTCAAGTTGATTTCGGGCGGCACCTAACAGAGAGGTAGCCGGAATTGAATGCCATTCAATTTCGCCCGCCGACGGCAGCTGGGTAAACAAGCCAATTGGTTTCGATGACCTGGGTCCCAGTCTGGTGTTCCTCACTTCTTTCGACGCGCACTTGCAGAGAGGAAATGGCCGAGAATCGACCGACTCGACGCAGCTCCGTGCCGGCCGGGCCAACACTGCCCCGGCCAGCTGCACTACCTCGCAGCCAGCAAGTTGCCCTCAAGTGTGTTACCTTCGAAGCGTGCGAATAATCTCAAGACCGGGCGCGGTCCAGTGGTCGCGTCAATAATCCCAACCTTCACGATACGGCACTTGTAGATTGATCATGCGTGAAGAATGTGATAAGCATTAATCATGCAGCGAGTTTTGTAGATCCCTCCGACATACCGTGTCATATTTGGTGCTACATCAAGATACACACTTGCGGGAAACAGACACATGGATGTCGAGGAGAACCGGTTACTTCGCCTACCGCTGCAAGTTATGTTTTTATATCTATATATATATATATATATATATATATATATATATATATATATATATATATATATATATATATATATATATATATATATATATTTGAATACGAATGTACATATCAAGCTGGATGGCCTTCTCCTTTACTGAAAGACGTCCGGTGCAATCAGCTTCGGCTGTATATTTGGCACGTTTTTACGCTGAGCTTCTTGGGCGTTTCCAACGCCAAATTCGCTATACTGTTGGATTACATGAGTCTTGGCTGATGTTACCTCCTCATACAATGGATGACTGCCCCCACACATACATCGCGATTTGAGTTTCTGTCAGAAATGCTCTCTTCAGTACCGCAGTGCACCGCAATTCAAGGTCGCTTCGATGCCACGAGATACCAAAAAAAAAGTCACAGCCTTTTCAAACTACGGTAGTAAAGCACACTTGTTTGGTTTTGGAATACGTCAGTTTAAGAAGAATTTTTGCTGATGTCAAAGGCTTGCAGGACATGGCAGTGCCAATAGACACTGTGGCTCTAGCTGGTGTTTATTTGATGTGGTGTATGGCTTTGGCTTCATTCCGGTAGTTCACGAACCACTAATTGTACTAAGAGTATGGTTGGTACATACCTCCTGAGCACCATCGCAAGCACCTGTGTTAGCTAGCTTTCTCACCGTTTGCACGAAGCAATGATGGGACTTCGGTGTGTGTGTGTGTGTGTGTGTGTGTGTGTGTGTGTGTGTGTGTGTGTGTGTGTGTGTGTGTGTGTGTGTGTGTGTGTGTGTGTGTGTGTGTGTGTGTGTGTGTGTGTGTTTGTGTGTGTGTGTGTGTGTGTGTGTGTGTGTGTGTGTTGTGTTGTGTTGTGTTGTGTTGTGTTGTGTTGTGTTGTGTTGTGTTGTGTTGTGTTGTGTTGTGTTGTGTTGTGTTGTGTTGTGTTGTGTTGTGTTGTGTTGTGTTGTGTTGTGTTGTGTTGTGTTGTGTTGTGTTGTGTTGTGTTGTGTGTGTGTGTGTGCTTGAGTGTTGCCAAGCGACCGAATGACCCGACCCGCCCCCGGAAGGGAGTGATGTCGGAGTCGCCGGTTGGAATCCGCGCGTCGTCTCCGAAATGATAATATCGGCGGGGGTGATGTAGGAGTCGTCAATTGGAATCCGCGCGTCTTCGAAATGTTAATCTCGGCGGACACACGCCTCCACGACCCCGACAAGCAGCATCGTGTCGGCGGTAATATGCCTAATAAGTAATCATTCTGTGTACTCCCCGCCCGATGAAATGCGAAAATGCATTATCATTTATTCTAGCATCTTACGTCTCCTTGTTCACGATTCAATGATTCCATAATAATTAAGTGATCACTACCTCATGCAACATGCGGTGAGTCGCTACACAAATACACCACGCCGACTAGCGGGCTCTGGGCACTGGACCTATATGTGCCATCATATGACAATTACGGAGCAGACCACCAGTCCTGACGCGCTGATTCCATCGTGGACACATTCGCCCATTGAATACGTTCACGCATCACAGCACCGGAACAAGGCAAGCATGCATGCAAGTACAGGCGACTGCAGCGACAGGCAGGTCTCGCATGTTCTGCCAGTCAGTTCAGCATCACTAATAGGGGCCGCTCATCGTTCAGCAGTCAGTGCCAGTCAGTTCAGCATAACTGAACTGGCTGGCACCGACTGCCAAACGATGGGCGGCCTGTGTGCGGTTCAGCCTCGAAATGAAAGAAGCTGATGCTTGCTGTTGAAACTTGCTAGAGCTGATGTTCTTTTAATGACACGTTTCTGAATTACAGCAGCCAAATGTCTGATCTGACGCGGCGGGGCGGCTCAGTTGTCAACTGAGCCCAAGGACAGGACGACCTGACGGTGACGGGCACCTAGGGCGAGCGGCAGGACGGCCGTGACACGTCACCTATGGGGGGCGCCAGGACGGCTGTGACTGTCACCTAGGGCAGGGCGGCAGGACGGCTGTGACTGTCACCTAGGACGGGGCGGCAGGACGACCGTGACGGTCACCTAGGGCGGGGAGGCAGGACGACCGTGACGGTCACCTAGGGCGGGCGGCAGGACGGCTGTGATTGTCACCTAGGACGGGGCGGCAGGACGACCGTGACGGTCACCTAGGGCGGGCGGCAGGACGGCTGTGACTGTCACCTAGGGCGAGCGGCAGGACGGCCGTAACGGTCACCTAGGGCGAGCGGCAGGACGGCCGTGACGGTCACCTAGGGCGGGGCGCCAGGACGGCTGTGACACGTCACCTATGGCGGGGCGCCAGGACGACCGTGACGGTCACCTATGGCGGGGCGGCAGGACGACCGTGACGGTCACCTAGGGCGGGGCGGCAGGGCGGCTGTGACTGTCACCTAGGGCGGGGCGGCAGGACGGCTGTGACTGTCACCTAGGGCGGGCGGCAGGACGACCGTGACGGTCACCTAGGGCGGGGCGGCAGGACGACCGTGACGGTCACCTAGGGCGGGGCGGCAGGACGACTGTGACGCGTCACCAGCCGTGACACCGGACGTGTCGGCGCGCGCCGTCAGGTCGCGCAGTGGCACGGAACGTGTCGGCGCGCGCTGTCAGGTCGCGCAGTGGCACGGAACGTGTCGGCGCGCGCCGTCAGATCGCGCAGTGGCACGGAACGTGTCGGCGCGCGCTGTCAGGTCGCGCAGTGGCACGGAACGTGTCGGCGCGCGTTGTCAGGTCGCGCAGTGGCACGGAACGTGTCGGCGCGCGCTGTCAGGTCGCGCAGTGGCACGGAACGTGTCGGCGCGCGTTGTCAGGTCGCGCAGTGGCACGGAACGTGTCGGTGCGCGCTGTCAGGTCGCGCAGTGGCACCGGAGGTGTCGGCGCGCGCGCCTCGCGTCGCGTGTCGTGCCAGCATCGCGGACGCACAACCGGCGGCCGACGCTTCGGCGAACTGCGCCGATCGTCGACGCCGACGCACGGTGCTCGCGCCGGAGGCGGCGGCGGCGTGACGTAGGTCGATATCGACCGCCGGCGGCTGGTGGTCAGCCGCCGCGCAGGTCACCGCGCCGGGCCGGCGCGTGACGCGAGGTGGGCCGAGTCCGCGAGAGGTGCGGCGACGTATGACGCGAGAGTGCCGCGAGACGTGACGACGCGTGTGCCTGCCGTCGTTCGCGACGCGAAGCGTGGCATGAGGGCTGACGTGCACGCGTTGACAGGCATGCAATGCTATTTGACTTGAGACGTGATGTGGGACTTGGTGTGTGAGACATGATGCCACACATGATGTCAAACATGCCGTACGAAATGCGGTCAGACATCCTGTGAGTAATTCCACCGGATGTGGCTTTGGAAATACTGTGGCGCATGCCGGTAAAACGTGCACGTTAGGCACACCGGCGGTCTTCGCTAGCTGCTGTTGGCTTTTGCGACTCACGGAGACACTGTCCTAGATGGCGTGGACAGGCAGACGTATCAGACGCGTCCTTGGTGTCAGATGTGTCAGAGTATCATATGTATCATACGCGCCAGATGCATCATACTTGTCAGGTGTATCATACGCGTAGTACGTGGCCGTGGTATCAGACGTGTCAGATGTATTATACGTGTCTAACGTGACCGTGTTGTCGGATGTGTCAGATGTGTCGCCGATTGGCCCCGCCAATAATTGCGTGTGGACCAGCTCTGCACGCACTCTCAAGGCCGTTATGGAGCTCAAATATCCCTGAGTGAAACACTCTGGCGCTGGCTGCTGCTCCCAATTTAATCTAAAATAATTTTCATGCGTTGCCTGTGGCATCGATCCCGTGCTAGGGTGTCGGATCATCGCTCTTTTAGTGGAATCCCTGAAAGCACACTGCCCGTACAAAGACCCTAGCTGCCATCTGGTAGTCTATGATAAGCGGGACTCACAATTATCCTCTGTACAACCGACCGTATGGGAATATGGGAATGGAATGCCTTCGCGGAAAGGCTCAGCCGACAAATAGCTGGCTTATTCGGTGGGGTGAATGGGGAAGCATCCACCCCTCCGCAGGTGGCCGGCCAGTATCGGGTGCGGCGGCGCGCACGTGGGTGGAACTCGGGGGGGGGGTGGAGCTGCGACCGAACCTTCCTGCGTATCCTGAACGGTGCCCGGGCTAGGGACGCACTGGTGGACCTCCCTGTGGACGCCGACTTGTCCGAGAGCCGACAGGACCGTGACTGGGCCGACCCCGTAGAAACCGAGCAGCCCGGCGCCCTGGGGACTGGCTGGTCTTCCCTGAGCACGCCGACTTATCCACGGCCTGGGCAAACTGTGTCATCGTAGAAACCCGTCCTGGGCTCCGGCAAGGCCGTGGCCGCACCTCCCTGTCGACAACGAGCTGCGTCGGGGCCGGGCAGACTGTGGCTGGCACCTCCCTGTCGACAATGAGCGGTGCCGGGGCCGGGCAGACTGTGACCGCACCTCCGTGTTGACGAGTGATCCCAGGGTCGGGCACACTGGGGCTCCCTGTCCCAGGGGCCGGGCAGACTGGGGTTGGCACCTCCCGTCGACAATGAGCGGTGCCGGGGCCGGGCAGACTGGGGCTCCCTGTCTCAGGGGCCGGGCAGACTGTGACCGCACCTCCGTGTTGACGAGTGATCCCAGGGTCGGGCACACTGGGGCTCCCTGTCCCAGGGGCCGAGCTGACTGGGGCTGGCACCTCCCTGTCGACAATGAGCGGTGCCGGGGCCGGGCAGACTGGGGCTCCCTGTCCCAGGGGCCGGGCTGACTGGGACTGGCACCTCCCTGTCGACAATGAGTGGTGCCGGGGCCGGGCAGACTGGGGCTCCCTGTCCCAGGGGCCGGGCTGACTGTGGCTGGCACCTCCCTGTCGACAATGAGCGGTGCCGGGGCCGGGCTGACTGTGGCTGGCACCTCCCTGTCGACAATGAGCGGTGCCGGGGCCGGGCAGACTGGGGCTCCCTGTCTCAGGGGCCGGGCGACTGTGACCGGCACCTCCCCGTCGACAATGAGTGGTCCCGGGGCCGGGCAACTGGGGCTCCCTGTCCCAGGGGCCGGGCTGACTGGGGCTGGCACCTCCCTGTCGACAATGAGCGGTGCCGGGGCCGGGCAGACTGGCTGGCCCTCCTGTCACACCGGGCCGGGCTGACTGGGGCTGGCACCTCCCTGTCGACAATGAGCGGTGCCGGGGCCGGGCAGACTGGGGCTCCCTGTCTCAGGGTCGGGGAAGGCCGTGACCGAACCTCCCCGTGCACACCGCCAGACGCCAGCTGCGCCGTCAGGTGGCATGGCGGTGCTCGACGTTTCCGCCGCCCCGCCAGCTGACACCGCTACCCGCGGGTCAGGGGTGCCCACTCGAGGGGGAGGGGACGCGCTGGAAACACGGCGCCCGGTCGACCCGGAAAATGGCAGCAATTTGGGTCTGTCAGAGGCCTGCTCGAAGTCGAGCAGTGCTTGCCGCCGACGCGGGCAGCCCAGCCTGGCTGAGCCTGCGAGTGCTGGCATCTCGATGGCACACGTGAGTTGACCACGTGAACACTGGTGACGCGATCCTGTAATTGGACCACGGCCGTGCTGAACTTCAGAACAGATTAAGCTGATGCCGGCGCGCCGGTTTGAGACAATGCACCTGCCTGCCCTGGAGCGGTCTGTCTGTATTAGTCAGCGGTGGAGGGCACGGCTGGCTCTCTTCTCCTCTGGCATGACCGCGCAACACGGACGGAACGTCTCACCAGTGGCGTATTACGGGCGGCAAGTGTCCGGCCATAACCCCTGCCCTCCCTTCCAGTCCTTGAACTGCGACAGAGGCTCTTACCAAGCTAAGCGTTTCGGCTCATTAGGAGTGATGGCGGCCAGGGTTGATTTTGAACGCGAGTCTAAATGACTTTCCATGGTGGAAAATCGAGCGAATTTCGTGTTTTTTTTTTTGGGGGGGGGGGGGCATTTACAGAGCCCTTACTGCTTCCTACACATTTCAACTTGAGGGCTAAAGGAGTTGGCTACCAAAACCAGATACCATAGACACAGCCAGGTACCTTTGGCGCCAGGCAGATAACGGATACCACAGGCGTGGCGAGGCCGCTATGTAATCATTTACGGCATCAATGTGGCGTCGCTCTGGAAGGCCAACAGCAGTGTTTATGGCCACCGAGGCTGTTGTCGGGCCCATAAGAACGTCTGCGAGTTCGTACGAAATCCTACAGTCCCTCATGAATGCATACGGACCCTTACGAACTTCTACGGATTTTTACGATAGTCTGCGGGCCTTTGGGGCGTGTACGTGCCCCTACGAACGTCTTCGGACCCCCAAACGTCTACGAATCCAGATCAACCTCACCGAGGTCATAACTCAGTGATTTGTTTTCGAAAGTATGGAACTACTAACCCCTTCCCGAATACTGAATCGACCTCCTTTCCAATGGCGTTCAAGTGATGCATCATTCAGCTAGATTCATGCTAAGCAGATTTGTGCTCGACTCAATTTTTTCTTAGTCAAATCACATGTAACTCATATATCTTGAGATCTGATTAGACTCGCGACTCAAACAGACTGACGGAAATTTGAATCGATTCAGATCCGACTCAGTGGTATCAGGCTCATGAGCCGTATGATTCAGTGTGCACTGCTCACATATGATATTTGAATGATGGACTCATGATTCAACTCATTATTTAGAAAGATGTGATTCATCTCACGACTCGAGATATATTTTGGTGAAAAGAATCGATTCAACTCGCGACTCATCAAAAAACGATTGATGAGTCGATTCTCGATTCAACTCGAGTCTAGCACAAGTATGATGCTAAAACAGCCTTCATTCCTTGTACCATGGGTACCATGGTTACCATAGTTAACAGTGTCATAGTTACCTACAACTTGAGGAGGGAATGTTTCAGATGAATCTGGCTCCTTATGAGGATTTTTTTTAACAAGCAACTTTTTTTCTCAAGAAAAAACGTGCTGATTTCGGAATAAAGCGGCCTAACCCTGATATGTGGCGGTAGTCCGGAACACACTCGGAAAATTCACCTCCCTGTTGAACAGTTCCTGGCTGCGGCCCCGGTCCGGGCCAACATAAATATCTGACAGAGGTCGCGCTGCCGGAGAGTGTACGCTGACAGTCTACTGTATCGCCCGCGCGACCCCAATCTGAGCAGGGCACCAGCGACGTCAGGAGAGACAGCCAGGAGCGGTGTTTGCGTTTGGTCAGCGCACACTCTTCGGCACCGTGACGTGTGTCAAATATTCTATGTTGGCGCGGGCAAGGCTAAGCACCGCAATCAGGCACAAGCAAAGCGAAAAATGTACACCTTCCCGAGCTGTTCAACGACTCTGAAGTGCTGATGATCTTCACAGGGAATTTGGCCAGCACACCCAGCACAAGTCACATGTCCAGCATTTGATCAAACACCGCAGAGACGCAGCAAACAGGGGGGGGGGTGCACCGCTAACTTGACAACCAAAAGTAAGCCTGGTATAAAATGGAGATTTTCACCACTTAAAGCCAGATATTTTCGTCGCGTGAAGTCCGCCAAAAGCGGTTTCTGTTTCATGACATTGTTTTTGGTCGGGTCCCTTTTGAGAAAGTCCTGACTTCGCTCCTGAAACACTGTACCCGCAAACGGGATTGGGGACCGCGAATTGCGGACCGCGAATTCTCAGCCGGGATATCGCTGCAGGCGACTTAATGAACTCAGGAGACCCCCAACACGACGTCATGTCAATACACGAGACCACCAGCACGACGTAATGTCAATACACGAGACCACCAGTACGTCATGTCAATACATGACACCACCAGCACGACGTCGTGTCAATACACGAGACCCCCAGCACGACGTCGTGTCAATACACGAGACCACCAGCACGACGTACTGTCAATACACGAGACCACCAGCACGACGTAATGTCAATACACGAGACCACCAGTATGTAATGTCAATACACGAGACCCCCAGCACGACGTAATGTCAATACACGAGACCACCAGTACGTCATGTCAATACACGGCACCACCAGCACGACGTAATGTCAATACACGAGACCACCAGTACGTCATGTCAATACACGACACCACCAGCACGACGTCGTGTCAATACACGAGACCACCAGCACGATGTTATGTCAATACACGAGACCACCAGCACGATGTTATGTCAATACACGACACCACCAGCACGACGTCGTGTCAATACACGAGACCCCCAGCACGATGTCATGTCAATACACGAGACCACCAGCACGACGTAATGTCAATACACGAGACCACCAGCACGATGTCATGTCAATACACGAGACCCCCAACACGACGTCGTGTCAATACACGAGACCACCAGCACGACGTACTGTCAATACACGAGACCCCCAGCACGACGTCGTGTCAATACACGAGACCCCCAGCACGACGTACTGTCAATACACGAGACCACCAGCACGACGTAATGTCAATACACGAGACCACCAGCACGATGTCATGTCAATACACGAGACCACCAGTACGTCATGTCAATACACGACACCACCAGCACGACGTCGTGTCAATACACGAGACCCCCAGCACGACGTCGTGTCAAACACAGACCCCAGCACGACGTCGTGTCAATACACGAGACCACCAGCACGACGTCGTGTCAATACACGAGACCCCCAGCACGATGTCATGTCAATACACGAGACCCCCAACACGATGTCATGTCAATACACGAGACCCCCAACACGATGTCATGTCAATACACGAGACCACCAGTACGTCATGTCAATACACGAGACCCCCAGTACGTCATGCCAAAACACTACGGATCGGAGTTTTAGGTTATTATTGCATGCACCGTGAGGAATCCAAAGCGATGCTATTTACTGGATTTTGCTACCAAAGATTTGATGAGTTGTTAAAAGTCAAATAAAGTAACCACCCAACCACAGCTTAAGTAGCTGACCCGGTGACTTGAGACACTTACAGAAGAAAACAAAAGCACCCTCAAAAAGCGATGAGCAAATTTTGACGAAATTTCGTATTCGTAATCAGCCCATGCTCAGTTTCAAAAAGGAATGCGCCTAGTGTTTCCGGTACCCAGTGCCCTTCCGCGCCCGCCTAGTGGCTGTAACCGGTTCGTGGCTCTTTGTGGTGCGCTTGGGACGCCGTAGTGGGCAGGTGACAGTTGCTGATCTGCACACCGAACCGGTACACGTCGCCCGACAGCGGGGCGCCATTTTTCACCTCTCTTCAGTTGTGGGCCGACTGCTGCCCCCCCCCTAAACCACTGCCGTCGGCCGTGGTCGGATCACTCCCGGAGTCCGCGCGCTTCGGCTCTCGGCCCGATTGTCCGACCCGACGAGAACGATTTAGTGCGCGATGATTGGCGGAAAAAATCGTCGGACGGTTTTTTATGCCGCGCGCATCCCACGCTTGCATTCCACCACCACGTTCCACCGCTGTGGATGATGCGAGATGGTAGTGGTGTATATAGGGGAAGGGAGGCATTGAGGCGTGAAGAGTGTAGTAATGGGCTTGGGAAGTGAAGTGCCATCCAGATAATGGTAAATCAAGGCCAATGAGCGGTTTCTTGTATGATATACAAAGCCAGACCATCTAAAATCCCATCGCGAACATCACTCTGCTGACGAAAAAAACCTGGTCGGTCACACTTCAGCCTATAAGTGTCACAGTTCAAATGTTCATAAGAAACGCTATCGGTGGCATGACAATGTTATGTTTCAAAGAACTGATTCAACTATGATTCTACGAGAAAAATGCAAATATGTCGTACTTTTGATGGGAGTAAATGTATGTAAGGGCTCCGTTATAATTTCACTAAGAGCCTTTCCTTTGCCTCGGAAAATGGTTTAAAAAAATATATTTTGCCTACATCCTATGTCCTTTTACATCGGACACCATGCAACACGCCAGCTGCCTTTATCATGCTGTAAGTTTCACATAATGGTACCCAATAATATATTGTGGTTTCGTTTACAAGTAGCAGACAAAAATATCAACACGCTGAATGTAGAGTGAGACAAATATCAGCTGAGAAAAGCATCTAATGGGACACATTGAGAAGCAGTACTCGAAGTGGTACAAATTCAAACGGATAAATATAAAAATATACAAATGCATGATAATATCGAAATATGAACGTCGACCATCCACGGGTTTTACGTCAAGTAAGGTGAGATTCCTGCTGCAGAGTTTCCTCACGCCTCATTCATTCGTGGCAATACGTGGACCCAGATTTCCTCTGAACCCATCCATGCGCAAGAATTGTCGCTCATTATTCCTGTCCTTGGTGACGTCCTCTGACATTAACAAAAAGTCCTCAGATGTCGCAATGCGGATGCTCCCCTGTTAGCCTCGCCGTGGGTGTTAACCTCCCACAATCGTGGCGCAAACAAAAACAGTCCACCGTGGGTGTGGTCCCACAATCGTGGCACAAACAAAAACAGTCCGCCGTGGGTGTAGTCCCACAATCGTGGCGCAAACAAAAACAGTCCGCCGTGGGTGTGGTCCCACAATCGTGGCACAAACAAAAACAGTCCGCCGTGGGTGTGGTCCCACAATCGTGGCACAAACAAAAACAGCCTGTGATGGTCATGCACGCACAACGAACAATTGAAAATGGTGGATGTTACATGGGTTGGTCGATGTTAGAAGAGGAATGGTTAAATATGTGGAGATGGAAGAAAATGCACGGATATTCACGGAAATGGAGCGAGATGCATGGAGATTGACGAAGGCAGAAGGCAATGCACAGAGATAGAGGGCAATGCGTTAGATGCACAAATGTACAGAGGGGAAGGGAGAGTTCCCTGGAGGCGAAACAAGAGCGGTGCACAAGGGATACGTGCAGATGCTATGCGCCGTAAAATAAACCAAGACTGATGGCAAGTGCACTGGGATGGGCAGTGGTGTACATAGGGGAAAGGAGGAATCGAGGCGTGGACAGTGTAACCATAGGATTGTGAAACGAAGCGGCTTCTCTATAATGATACATCACGGACAATGATGTACCATTGCCGTTGAAGTATCAGTAGATGTAAGTATCCCTTGATGTACCGACATGGAGAAATTCGCGGACATGCACGGATATTGAGAGAGATGCACGGAGATGAAAGGAGACACCCAGGCTGATAACAGTTATCTGGATTGTGCTCCCTGTTTTTTCCCCAAAATTTATACTTGTTTGATTATATGTCGAACTCAGCCGATATTCTGTTCCCTTATGTTTATACCGTTCGCTACATCTCATAGGGGTACCGCTCGACAATTCCGGGTTCTGTATTTATCCACCCGATAACATGTGCGTCGTTTTTGCATATCAGGAAATAAATATTCCCCCGAGAAATGATCATGAAATTTTACACCGTATTTTTTTGCGCTTCCACCAATATTTTGGTACGCACTATTGCAATAGTTCAAACTTGTTGCGAGTGAGGGCGAACCCTGAGCGACCTTACTCCTGGGCATACACGAGAAGCAAGTGCATACGAGTGACCTGATGACTTGACCGATGCTGTCGGTGCCAACAGTCTCAATTATAACCGGCAGCCCAGCAACGATGCACCCTGGAATCACCGACCAAGCACAAACAACTGTCCAGTTTCTGGTCTGTCTCCGACTTTCTGCTACACCATTTGACATGGGGTCATGCTTTCCGGTCCAGCGATGTATTTCAACCACGCAGTGCTTGCAGCGTGGAAAATGGGCACGGAGCGTGGTGTTTTTCCACCGATCCCTGCGAGGTAAGATACGGTCTGATAAGATAGGATTTATGACCCAGTCTGGCTGATTCACGCTGACGGAGTGAATGCATGGATAGCATGGTTAAATTAACGAAATGCATTAAGATTCAAAATAAAGCGTGCTGGCAGCTGGCGGAAAGCAGCTTCCAGGAGTGAAATGAGAGAACCTGGCGTCATGGGGACAGCTTTATGCACAATCCACTCGCCTGCATCAATGTGACCCACAAACCCGCCTTTACACGCCCTTGTTCGTCCAACGTTCCTAAAGACATCCTAGTCTGATACAACGACCGGGTGATGCTAGGGTGTCGTTTTATCACGTCGATCGTGTGGATGCATCACGTTCGCTTCACAAAAGGTCCGGCTAATCAGAGTATGTCAAGATTTCGCTTGAGCTGGTCTAGGAATAAACGCGTAGAGAAAAAGTAATCGACAGAAATGTGCCGGGTATATAATATAGGTTACAACACAGAATGAGTAGCTCGGCTCGGCTCGGCTTCAATATACTGAACTAAGCAAAGCATGCATATATATATATATATATATATATATATATTAATATATACAGTCAGCTGATTTATTGAATACTTGAGCTTTAGGGCGCGTCGACTGCGAGGTCATTTAGCGCCCATCTAGAGCGCAGCCAGCCGACTCCATTGTTGATCAGAAATCAAAAAGTCTCAATAAGTTTTATCACGAAGACTTCGTTTCATAAATAATCCTGTTCGCAACTCCATCAACGAATATAAAATACTACCCCACTCACCCCATTGCTGAGTTGCGACCCGAAACTTGAGTCTGAAAAGTTCACAACACATTGCATCTCTCCGGCCTCTCCATTCAGTGAGTGGAGAACTCGCTGAATGCATATATTATCGATCAACGCAGCCACAGGTCCCTCCCCCGCACATACACAATCGAGTTCGCACACCGCCGCACTTGCCGGAGACCCTTTGTTCCACTCGTACATTCCAACACTATGTAGCTGTGTTTTTGCATTGACACTAAACGAGGAATGCGCAGAGTTCCTACATAAATTTTTTTTGCGTCATGTTTCCCCAGAATCGTAGTTAAATGGCTTACGTATTATTGCACCTCTGTATCCACACGCGAATATGCACGTGCCACGTATCGTGTCAGGTATTTCTGGGACACCAGGCTTTTACGGTGCACTGCAACAGAAGTGCTGGCGTCTTTGAGAAAGGGCATCCCGACTCAAGTTGGTGCCCATCGACCATCGCGATCGATAACGTCGCAAGCTTGAATGGCAAAATATCGCCGACTATCCGTGCAAAATAAATATACGACATGGTCACATGTGATATGTTCGTACCCCATACATGATTATCATCGCAACCTTCCGAACAAAAAGATACTTCGCAGAGTATTTCAAGATTATTGATGTGCTTCGTCTCTACATAGCATACTATTTTAAATGTGTAATTGCATTAATTCGCCAGGGCCTATTTTCTGCTCAAGGTCATTGGAAACAATGCCTTGATTAAGCCAGCCAGAGCCAGGAGCGGTATATACATATAAATGGCCAAGATAAATAAAGATAGATATAGGAACCGGAGGCCAGGGGGCAATGCCACCCACACACACTTTTCATGAAAGTTTAGCACTAATCTATGCGATGCATGGTAGGAATCAACTTCACAATGGGTTTGTTTCCCCACATTTTATTGGGACATTTATATGCCTGTGAATAAATATCACAACAACAATATGTGAACAATATCTGACGTCATTATGTGCAAAAGTGTAAAAGACATCACACAGACCTACCACCTCGGAAGGCTGGCTCCACAAATTTTTGTCTGAAAAGCAATGGAGAGGTGTCGAGCAAAAATCACGTAATTTTCCCAATATTTAGACCAAATCTCAAGATTTCCGACCAAATTTTCAAGACCAAGATAGGAGCTAATTTTCCAAGATCTCGGGAAATTTCACACGGTGTGCCAACACTAGATGCCAGTTTCCGTTGCCTGGACATGGAATAGTGTGCGAGTCTACTCCGTTGCCGGGAGTTGGTGCCACGGCCCTTCCCTACCCACCGAACCGATTTTCATGAAATATTCACCAATCGATGCACTGGGATCGATTTATCAGAAACTTTCCAGATGGTGACCCTCAAGGTGAAGCGAAGCTGTTATATGCGCTCTTAAATTGCGAACGCTCGTTTTGATGCTTGCTGCGTCATATTCGGTGGCCGAGAACTCCGAGAGCAGCTGAGATTCCTTATCATCCTTGCACACAATCCCTCCCACGCAAAATTTGTGCGGTTCAATTATCGCAGATGTTCGTAACACGATCAGCGCCGTGGCATACAGCCAAAAGTTTCCTTGGCTACCTCGGCACCTTAACATAGTTTGGAGCGTAACAACATATATGTTGGGTACACAGGGTTTAACTTCCGCCGAGAACAGCACTACCGCTCGCCCAGTATCCGTCCTTGCCAACCCAGTATTCGCCCTTGTCAGCCCAGTATTCGCCCTTATCACCTTCGTGAAACCCGGCTCACACGTCCACGTGCCGAAAACGGGCCGGCCAGCCGCTGCACGGTCGGCGGCCGTTTTATGACCATATTTGGTACCGGACTACCGTTCCGGTCCAGTCGCAATGTGGACCGGAAAAGCTATCAGCTGGGAACGGCAGTCCAGTTCTACGTCATTTCCGACCGTTTCGACCACCGGGCAAAAGCTGAATCAAGCAGTTTTTCGACGCGTTCAGATTTCACTGGTGTTGGGATTTGCATTGCTTTAGCACGCGGTGCCGGAGGACTGCCACGCATTTGAAGGTTTCATCAAATAGGCATACAGCTTGCACTAGATCAAATCGAGGTTTGAAAGCGAGTCGGCAAATCTACAACTCTGCCTATGCGTGGGACCATGGATTTTGCGCAATGTATTGTATGCCTAATTGCAGCGCATTGTAGGCCTAATTGCATATTGAGGGCATGGGCAGGTTTTTAGATCATGCATTTCCACACAGGTTTGCAAACTTTGTATTACCCGTAGCTGTAAGGAAAAGCTTGCAAATTACGGAGGGTGCGCCCCCTCCCCCACCCCAGATTATAATGGTGAAACCTATGCATTGAGACTCGCAAACACGCGACGCTCTTCAGGAGCTAAAGAGGGTTGCCGGAATCAAGTTATACGGAGTCGGTGTCAGACATAAAGACATAAAAGATTAGTGCAACTATGAGTCACAAGGGCTCTTCTTGGTTGCACTATGTACACTCAACCAGTTGCCCACCAAATCCATCAATCAGCCCTCCCTGGAATACTGAAAAGCAAGCCCTCTATTCTCGTAATGATTGTCTGTGTTCCTCTAGCAGCGCAAGCTGCAATGAATAATCCCCACCCAATTCAATGGCCAACACAATCATTCGACAAACGCCACCGGAAAACTTTGACCCAGTTAAATCTCGTGTCGGGCCGTTTCTACTTGTACTGATCGCGCTGCAGTTGCCACATTGTATCGACAAAGTCAGGTGTGACCATATGTTAAGCTGCCGGTCAGTTCGTTTTCGTCGGAGGAAGCTGCTGGCTAGGTCTGGGTCCGCGGGTGTGCAAGCCAGGCTAAGCCTTTGTTTCAAAGGGTCCCTGCCAGCAGACTGGGATGCAGACTGCCGCCTTCATCCGCATCCGATAAAGCCAACAATTGCTGCATGGCCTTTATAAAACCGAAGTACGCGACAAAGAAATTATGCTGGTCCGGCTCCGCATCGGCCGTGCAAAACTTAATCCTCCCTTTCTGATAGAAGATAAGCGATCTCCTTTATGTCGTCGATGTTCGAATCTTATGCCATATTCCAGGTTATGCTGAGGTGTCCATGATGTACCAAATCCCAACAACCGTTCATCGACTTTGCAAACAGAAATACATTACGAACTAAGAACATTAATTGCGTGAGTTGCATGCATTCCGTATGCTTGAAATAAGCTGTATTAAACTAGGTGACGCGTAATTGAATTATCTTTTCAGTACCATGCCTTGGTACAAATAATGCCTTACTTTTGAGCCAACCGATCAAAGAAAACGCCTTATGTTCCAATATTTTAAATATTTTGTTATATAGTTCAGAAACTGCACACTCCGGTACATTTCAGCATAGCATGACCAGTGCATCATTTTACGACACATCCATAGTTTTACATAATCGGTGTCCTGAATCCAGAGAAATTTAATCCATGCTAGCTAGCAAACAAGATCGAGGCTAGATTGGTCTCGTATGTTCCACTGCGGTCGTTTCCTCGCTTCGCTCGCTCACTCACTCCGTCTGAATAATTCATCGATTGCCGAATATTTCTCCGTCGACAGCGTGTGCAATCTTTTGGAAAGCGCCGCACAGTGCTGCAGGAGCGTCAAAGCTGTGCGCGGTGCCCTGCTTAAGTGATACTTAATCCAAAAGTGTGTCGTGCACTGCACACGCACGGTAGCAGTTTGGTGTTGAGCCATTCACAACCCGGTGTCATGTCACGCCCACGTTTCGCTAATTTATGCAGGAACTGTGCCGCGACTAAGCTTTCCGGCGACGTCGTAATAAAACACCTACCACGTGCTGTCCAGCACTCCACTGAGTGCCACTTCCGCCGGCCCAGCACTCCACCGAATAGCCACGGCGCGCTCGCCGGTCCTGCCGCTGTGCGCCACTTTTGACGCACTTCT